>VWZP01006607.1:396612-480290 GCA_013396995.1 Dicaeum eximium
CCACAACGAGGCGAGGCGGGCCGCGCGCGCTGCGCGCACTGCCACGGCGCGCGGCGATTGGCTCGGCCGGCGCGTCACGTGACCGGGCCGGCCTGCAGGGAGCGCGGGCCCGGGCCCGCCGCGCAAAGCGCCGCGCGCGGGGCCTGGCTCGGCTGCGTCACGAGGGAGGCTGCGCGGCGGCCATTTTGGGCCCTGGCAGCCGCCATTTTGTGTCCTGGCGCGGTGGCATCCCTGCAGCTGCACAGCCTCGGGCGTGAGGTGCCCTGCACACGGACCCTGCCAGTTCCCAGTGTCGGCTGCCGCTGCTGCGTTACGCAAACCAAGTGGCTGTGCGAAATAAACTGTTTGTTTAAGAAATGCCCTCCGTGATGCCCCCCTTTGATGGACCTAAGAACACCAGTTTCCCTAAGGAAGAAATTCTTTAGTGGATGGGTTATGAGACACTGGAACAGGTTGCCCAGAGAAGCTGTGGATGCCCAGTTTTGGTGACACCACCCGTTGGATAAGGCCTTGAGCAACCTGGTCTAGTGGGACGTGTCCCTGCCCTTGAAGGGGAAAGGTGTAGGGTTGGGACTAGGTGATCTTTAAGATCCTTTCCTTAACATTCAGCTCAGGAATTCAGTGATTCTGTGATGCGTCAGTCCCCAGAGTATTTTGTGTCTGCAACAGGCTGCACTGAAACACTCAAAATGGCTGCTGTTAAACACAGATTTCATTTGAGATTAGTTGTAAGGTAACACTGTGCTCCTCTATGCAGCCAAAAGATTTGAAGAAACAGACTTAGCCCAGACACATGATCATGCAAAAAATCCTCAATGACCTATGTGAAGATCACATGAGGAGTATGCCACTCCTTAGAGTTTCTTAATGTTTTACACAACCCTGAAAGAAACAAAAAGAAAGGGGGAAAAAAAAAAGAAAAAAGAAGAAGAAAAAAAATACATGAGACTGTAATGATCAGATCTGGTACAGAAAACCTGGGAAAATGTCTCTGAGGACAGGCTGTGGGTGAACTTCCAGGGTGTATAAGTGAGCAAAGCCACTCTCTCGTGGGGTTTGATTTTGCCGGGGAATCAGGGCTTCCTTCAGTCTTGCGTGGCTGTAACAGTTTCTCGCCATCCGCAAAGTACTAAAAGCTCCATTTTAGGAAAGCGTGGTTTGACTCACGGAGGTGAAGAGTCCCGACCAGGTTGATCGGAGCCTGCCAGGCCGGGCGCAGTTGGCGGGCCGGGCTCTGGAGGGCAGCAGAGGCGAGCGCATGGCGAGGGCCGGGAGCGCCGGCACCGTGCTCAGCCCCGCTGAGGGGAGCCCTGCCCGGCTCTGCCTCCGCCTTCCCATCCAAAGGAACCGGCTGCTTGGGCACAGCCACGGCTCCAAGGTGCGAATACCCCTCACACAGCCCTCTGTGCCCCCATCCCTCCACACATGCAGACCAGACAAAGTTTCTTGCACTGAACGTGAGATTCATACAGTAGACGTTTTCCTTAATATCTGGGGCTGTGCATCTCGTGTTTGCAACACAGCAGCCTCTTTTCTGCAGCCTTTTGTGCAGTGGTGGTCCAGCCTGATCTGCAGACTCGTGCTTGTGAACAGCCACATGGACCAGCATCTCGCTGCCCTAAAGCCCTGAAGGGAAGAAATCAGGCAGAATAGATAGATTTGTGATCAGAGCAGCTAATCGTTATTCAAAATAAACACAAAAATTCAGGAAACCTGATTCATCTGAATCAATTGCCCTTAAGTCTATCAAAGGTGAATGTTTTAGCTGTTTCCCTGGCATAAAACCTACTGAGAGACTCAACAACTGGAAGCCTCAGGTCGGCTACGCAGCTGTATGAAAAATCACGCTATGAAAAGCCAGCGTCTATAAAGGAGACAGAGGAGTCCTGTTTTATTCGAATAAAGGCAGAGTCTACTGGAGCACATGCCCGCAGGTTTTCCCTCTTGAGATTCCAGAGGGCGCAGCCTCCTTTTATCCCAAACTCCGGCCGCATATTGCCCTCTTCCTTTCCCCATTGCGGAGGTACCAGGCAGGTACCGCCTTCCCCAACCACCTACCCCATCTCCCCCCTTGACCCTGTCATTTCACACCCAACTCGAGGAAGTGAAGCGTGTGCAGACCCACTTGTCCCTTTCAGAAGCCGCGCCCTCTGGGCTCTGTAGCAAACCTGCTGTTGAGGTTAATAAAGACATTAGGACCTATTTCAAAGACGTAAACACTCATACCTTCACCCGTCGAATTGTTTGTAAAGACATTAGCACACATCTTCCTTATCACAGCCTAAGGGAACTATTGTTTAAAGGAGAGCAGGTTTTATACTGAAGTGTTTGAGACGGAAACTCAGGAGACTGTTAAAATGCTAAGCATTATTATGAGATGTTTAGGCAAACGGCCATAGACAAGGAAGGGACAACCGATGGTAGACCAGGGAAAACTAAAAAATTTGAGGTGCATTGGAAAAGGGGAATAAAAAGGACTATTTGCAGGGAAAGAGGCTGCTGGTCAGTACATCTGTGTGACTGCGCCCCATGGCTAATTGCCACCGTTTGTCCTGTCTTCTTTTCAAATTCTCTTTTTATCTATTTTTCATGTGATTGATTGTGCCCTCTGTTCTGTGTCCATGTATATGAGTTGATAATGAACTCCAAGACAGTTGGCTTGGTGAGTCACATGAGCAGTCTGGGAGACAAGTGCTGGGAGAGCCTTGAAGGATTTTTCCCTATGCACACATTCTTAGAAGCAGGATCAGGCTATGCATGCATGTTGGGGGGTCTCTAAAGACCAAGACTGAGATTGGGCAGAAGCAGGTCCACAACACCTGACACTCCTCATTCATAGGAAATGATGCCAAAATACATATTTTTGTGAATCTCTCCACTATTCTCCTAAAGAACATCTATTCTGTGACTAATCATCAGCAAATTTACTCATTAGAGTATACTAGACTACCAAGAGTTATGGGGTTAAGCCTCTATAGTTTGTCATATTAAAAATCTGAATTCAAAAAGTTAGAAGCAGCCCCTGAAGAGATGAGTGATTGTTGAAATCAGTAATTTCATAAGGACTTCAGGAGGCTCTGAATTGGGCCCATGCACATCATGTCAAGATTACTTAAAATTTGTATGCAACTCCCTAGTGTTCTTGTGAACACTACTGCTGTCCTATGTGTCCTTTCATGGTCTGAAGAAGTTATTGACAACAGAGGTGGTTGTTAGGGGGACAGATATCTGTCAAAGAAATGAGGGTATGTGACAAAGAGAACACCCGATTATGAAAAATTTGGTTTCATATAGAAGAGGAAGTACAGTCCTCAAAAAATAGAAATTTATTTGGGCTTACTGTCCCAGAACCAGAAGCTCAAGGAGAAGAAACTGGATCTGGGGACAGATCAAGACTACAGCAGGTATAACATACAATTTTTTGGATTAAATACAAACAGGTCAGCAAAAGCGTATTATTTTAGACTTAATTATGATCAATGGGCCACTGTTGGTTTCAGACTTTTTAAAACAAAGACGCCTTCTTTCCTCCCTGCAGGACTCCAAAAAGGAAAAAAATCTAAGCTAAGCAAAGTAAAACAAAATGGAGACATAAGAAAAGAAGGGGAACAGACCAGCATTGTACTTCATTTGTTCTCAATGATCAAAACATGAATGATTCAGTTCGGTGTACAATCTCCCTGTGCAATCACATTCTGCTCTTGTATTCATGTTCTACTGCTTCCTTGAGTTTGTTCTCTCAGGGTTTTTTTTTTGGTTTAGTTTTTTTGGGGGTTTTTTTTGGTAGATTTTTCAGAGCAGTATAGGGATAAGAGAACAATAAGTGATTTTTTCCAAGAACAAACAGCAGCACGGTTACTGTGCAATACAGTTCTTCTGCAGTTCAGTACCGTGACTACCCACACCCTCTCCTCCTCTTCCCAAGCACTGTGTTTTCCTCTGCCCTTTCTTTTAAAGCATTGTCTAAAACCTGAAAAAATTCTGTCAAATAACTCTCAGTCGCTGCTAACACTGGTTAGCAACCAGGTATTAGCAATTGTGGAGGCCCAACACTAACACAATTTAATTGCAGTGGAGCTGATTTACATCTCACTGAAAAAAAGGGAGAGGGTGTTTCTGCTTTTTGATGGAAGTTGTCTATTAACCTTGTTCAGAGCAGGTGTGACTGACATGATGTTTAAACCTACAGGAGTACATCTCTCCAACAGCACATCTCTCCAGGTGCTATTGCTATACTTCCTCTTTTATTTTTATATATATATATATATTTTATTTATATATATATATATATATATATATAGATAGATAGATAGATAGATAGATAGATATAGATATATAGATATATTCATGTTTATATATGTAAATGTATACATGTTTATATATGTTTGCATATAAACATATATATATATATATATATTTAACATGGATGTCCACTGACACTTGACATTTTCAGGAAGTAGCCTTCTTTGTATTTTAGGATGATGGGGAGTAGGGCAGGAACATGAAAATGGCATTGATTCTTTCTAGAACATGAAATCTAATCCTCTTTGTTTCTTCTTCGATATTAACATAGAAGCAGATCCTTCTATTCCAGCTTCACAGAAGAACCATGGTAACCATCCAGAGCCACACTGATTTCAGGGCTCTTATATCTGTCATCACAGCATAAATCAGAGCCATAATATGGATTTCCAAAGCTCAAATATGCTCTCTGAATGTATATGTTGAGAATACAAGCATAAAAGATGCCCTAAAATTCAGCAGGAGGGAGTGGAAACATCCTAAGGCAGAAACTAATTCTGTTATCCTTTCCTCCAGGTTAAAAAACAAAAAAACCAAACTTAGAATATAAATCAATTAAAATCAATTTGGTTGATTAAAAATCAACCAAAATTAACGAACTTCTTTATGCAGCTCCTTTAGAGAAAAGACTAGAAGCCTTCAAATGTTCCACAGCACAGACCTGCTGGAGCTGCATGCTGGATGGCCCTGCTGGAGCCTCATCAGCATCCCACTGGCAGCAGTATTTGGGTATTTGCCAGAGACAGTCATTGCTGTAACTCTTGGGCCACAGCAGAACACTGAAGTGAGGGTAACAAAACCCATCTCAGGGTTTGGTTTGGTTTCTGGCATGCTTGCCAACAGCTGGTTAGTTGGGAAAAGAGACAGGATAGCAGCTTCATTATGACACAGCCCTAGAGGAGAAAGGATCTTTGCAGAACAACTTCCTAGTAATTGTCTAATTGTTAGTGAAGTGCTTTACTTTTCTTGAATGCAAATACAAAAAAATTAGCAATTACGCTTATTGCTTTTTATATTTACATCCTGCTTTTACTTTGCACTCCTTGACATCCAGCTCTAGTTATTATCTAAGCATGCAGAAAAGTGCTGCAAGAGGTGTGTGGGGCTCTGCTCGGGCTGTTTGCCCTGTAGCCTCCACAGTGGTCGAGTCAGAGCTGCGTAGGTGCCCTGAGTAGGGACAGAACTGGACTTGTCATTGCTCTTTCCCTCTCAGTCAGCCCATTTATGTCCTGGAGCATTTCTTTTTGTGTGCCCATTTGCTCCCATGTTAGACATGCCTGTACCATTCCCCTTCCTAACTTCCTCTTTCCTTAAAAAAGAAAAAAAAAAAAAACAACAAAAAAGACAATAAACTAACACAAACATACATATTCACTGCCAGTATTTTTCAACCCTTCTGTACAGGTAATTCTGTATCAGAAAGAACACGAACCCAGTGCGTTTTCTTTCCTGCTGCAGCTGGCTTGGATGTGGGTTTCCTACAGGAACTGTTCACAAAGGTACAAGACTGCCCATGTGCCTGTGCTTCCTCCCTCAAAACTGCCATGAAGTCACAGAGCCTTTAAAAATACATTTAAAAAGAGGAGGGGAAACAAAAAAAAAAGTTGAGTGTGTATATACATTTACACTTGCAGGCCACTTTCTGAGCCTTTGCTCTTGAGTTTTATTTTTGGACTTCTCAGTGTGACTGAGCAATATTTTTTCTCATTTTTAATGTATAGTTTTTATTGTTACTTAAAGCTCAAGTTTTCATGCTCTTTTGAGTCAGACTGCAGAGGTGTACAGCAAACACTGTTACAAGACTTGTGATAGAATCACCAGAATGTCAGCATATGATTTGACATAACATTTCACTTTTTTTTTTAATGTTTTTCTAAAGTAGTTCATGCCAGGAACATGGCCCAATACATCCTGCTCTGAGAGTGCTCAGCATTTTTTCCCTTAAATTGTGTTATTGTGAGTATTACCAAAGGACTAGAAGGATTTTTCCTATAGTGCAGGAAGGGAAAATTGCCCCGTGTTTTTGCTGGGTCTATGATACAGTGTGTACATCGTGGAACACAGTCAAACTTTTACGTAACAGTTTGTTTCCAGATTACGGACATTTTATAGGGAACTGCTCCATAGTTTTATGAAAACAAGGTATATATGCAAAACCCTTTAAAACGTGTCAGAGAAGAAAAGAGCTACAGCTTCTTTCTCACACTGCATTCATGCTTACTTCCCATGCTCTTCAAGGATGACAGAAGTTTCAGCAAACCCTTTAATGTTTAAGGCTCATAAAACTTACATATGCTGCACATGTTTCTGAATCAGATTTTTGTATGTAGTGCAACATGAAAATGTAATGCTGAAAATAATGTTTCTCTGTGCTTTCCATTTGTTTTGCTTTGAATTATCTACAGTGAGGAGCCTCACATACAAATATTGCGGTTTCTGTGAAATGTCTCATCATTACACACTCTGTTAGCTCAATAATTGTGCTGGTAAACTCACTCTGGAGTCTTGGTCTGGAGACAGGATAGGTTTATGCACTGCAAAAGGTGGCTGCTGTGTCACCCTCCACGTGTCAGCAGCCAGGGCAGCAGCTCTCAGGGTGTCATGGATATGAGTGCCTGGCACTGATGGAGGTCTCGCATCCCCCCAGCTCTTCCCTGGGGAAGAAACTTCTCCTTATGGTCTGAACATGACTTGTGCCCTGGTAACTCTGCCTGCTCTGCTCTGCAGTGCAGCTCTGCCTGCCAGGAGACAGCTTCTTCTGCTGAGGCCAAAGCAGCTCATCCAGAAAATGATAGAAAGCATCTGCTCATTAGCAGCTTTTCCTTCCTCCTCCCCTCTTGCACTGCACTTGTTACTCTGGGTCTCAAGTCCTGGCATGAATGTAGAGATGCTCTACAGAGCCTGAGCATATTCATCAGTATGAGTATTGCAGTATCTGTCAACATTTCCTCCATAATATTTGAGAGCACTTTGAAAATAGTGCTGGCTGTCTCTCAAAAATCCTTGTGAAACATGGATTTCACTCAGCTCTGTGCTCCAGGGTCATATATTTGCTGGGCACGTGGTTCCAGCGAGATTCATCATCTGTGGTCCCAAACCAGAAACACTTTAAGTGCACATAACCTCATCTAACCACAACTATAGATCTTAATATGGATGCACAACATGGTTTTTCTGCACAGGTGTGCAACTTCCCCCTTTTTGAGGGCTTCTAAAAATCTCATTTTTTTCATCCAGTTTATGTGCAGTCACACAAATAGATGAATCAGCACTCCTGAAGGGAATTTCTGAGAGAGGGCAGGAGTGAGTATTGTGGTGATGGGGGATTCAAAGGCAGTTTTTCTCACTAATTTTTCTACCAAGGGACCTGTACTGCTAGGTTAATGGATTCACCCCCTTCACTGCTGAGATTCCCCTGCACAAATCCCAGAAGTGTTTTAGGTAGCTCTGGGAGGGAGCAGTGAAGATCTGTATTTTGACCTTCTAAGTGGTGTATGTTAAGTATTCTGTGGCAGAAAGGTCAAATCAGGATTCAAACAAAAAAGAAATACATACACTCCCCCCTCCTATCAATGATCCTCACCCAGCTCATTGTCTCCAGACATGGGCATGGTGAACTGGTTTTGCTACGGGCTCTGAACCAGATCTAACCTGTGGCTGAGATACACCTTTGTTCCTTTTTCTTTCTCCCTTCACAGGTATGACTCCAGCAACTACAGGCAAACTAATAGAGAGCTACAGTGTGAGGGATATCTGCTTATGTATTTTTCTATGAGAGGTAGTAAGCAAATGCAAACATACACATCTAACATAAAGTTAGGCCCAGAGACAGAACAGCAGGGTTAGTGCTCCACGAAGCAATGGGCTTGCCTTGCCTCCCGCAGCACTCCTGCACACAAAACACCAGCCTTTGGAAATGTGTATTCCGTGGGCAAAGCCTCCCACTGGCCCCCAGCGCTCTGGCTCAGCTCACACCCACAAGAAAAGGCCAGTTCAGCTCCATGTGGGTCAGAGTCCACGTGGGAGTTGGCTGCCCCAGGAACTGATGAGGGCTAGTCTGGCCGTAGCTTTGTCCTCGTGTTACATTCAAGCAATTTTTCCTGCATTGCACTTGGTGGAATTTGTATGCAGAGCCAAAGGCTGCTCCACAACCACCTCAGAAAGGTGTGATTCATCAGATGGCATTTGAAAGGGGCCATCCCAGTGTCTGTCCCCTGGAAAACCCCTGGATGTACCAGCAGAATTCTCTGGTGGCAGTGCTTCTGGAGGTGGAATCCGCTTCTGGTGGGCATTCCTAGCAGACACCCATACACTTATATTGTCTTTTCAGTGTATTACTAACAAACACTTTAAATTTATTCATCTAGATCAGGCTTTCAGTATTATAGAAAAAAAAAAAAAAGGTTTCTGTGTAATTTCTGGAAACTTATATAATTTTTTCCACTTTCTCCTTTCCTTTGGGCACTACCTCCCTTTGCATAATTTCATTAAGATGTATAAACTCTCCAAGATATATACCACGGGAAGGAGAGCAAAAGCAGCAATAACAGAAAAAAACCACTGAAAGATCACTTTCCATCCAAGTTACACAAAAAAAATTGCAAAATTCCTTGGCACCAGAAGCACAGGAAATCAGAGCCACCTATTAGTCAGTAAAGGTGGGGCTCCTGTGTGCACAGTCAGGGCTGTGCCAGCAACAGTAGGAGAGGTATTTTTACAGACATTTGAAGTAGAAAGTCCCAAGACCCTTTGCAGACATCCATGTCACTGCTGGGCAAACCAGTAAAAGGCAGCAGCACTGGAACTGTGCTGTGATCATACCCTGCCTTATGTAATGTCAGCTCAAGTGAAAATGTCAGAGATCTTCATGTATTTTTTAAAATGAAAAAACCAAATCAACTTGTTGTTAAATGTGGGACACCTAGGATATCAAAATGTGGGACACCTAGGATATCAGCTGTAGTATGTGCGGTTTTGAATTAAAACTTCGTGTCTTCTTGTCTTCTTTGCCTGAGGATCTAAGTAAGAATAGGGAAAAAGAAAATTAAAGTTGTTTATGAAGTCCTATAGCCCTGTCAGGTGCGATTCCTTCAGCAAATTAAAGAACTTTGTAAGCTGACCACAACCAAGGTAGTTCCCAATCTGCCCAAGATTCCTCCAGTCTAATGAGGGCTGTGCCAGAGCAACTGTCTCTCCATGAACTTTCACTGGTTCCCTCCTGAAAGAAGACATACAAGCTATTAGTTTAAAGCTACTTTCCAGATGCTCTCAGTCACAAGAAAAGCAAAGCTATATATCAGCCACCATGGATATGGCATTGTCAATTCTAGCTCTTGGATTAAATCGATACGCTCGCTGTTCATGGGAAATGAAAATGAATTGATGGTCTTGGATCTTTTCCCAGCAGGCTGGTGTCCACTGCTCCGTGCCACCAGAATGAATAGCAGCATCTGGCTCTCCTCTTCAGCAAAACACACAGAGCAGAGCAAAGGAGTGACCTCCCTTCTCAGCTCCCTGCGTGGATCTGGATCCAGTGCCCGGGCAGGGCTGACCAGCCAGGTGTCCATTGCTATTTCCCTGACTCAGCCAGATCAGCAAGGACAGGGGGCCAACATAAGGATTAGACTTTCTTTTCAGCCACAAGCACATTTCTTTACCTGTAACTTGTGTCTTTGTAAATATTTATCCCCAAATGGCATCTGAAGATCCACATTGTGTTTGTATTTTCTCTTGGTATGCCTGGAACGGTGAAAATCAATAAAACAAAGGGAGTTTCACTTGCAGGAGTTTGAAGCCATGGTGTTTCCCCAAACACCCCATACACAGTGCTTTACTACTTAAGAGAACTGCACCAAAGTAAAAATGTTGCAGGTATGAATCCTGATCCTAGAACTTGTAAAAAGATACTTACAGAAGCTCAAGTTGTACAACCCTTGCAGCACTGAGCACTTACCTGAGCACAACCAGCCCACTGAGAAGGCCTGGCACAGAAATGCTCCCCACAATTCTGTGGTATCAATAAAACAGCAAATTAGTTAATGAAGGATGGCAGCATCTCCAGAACAGCCCTTAATTTTGAGAGTGTTTTATTTTTTCTGATAAAGTTAGCACAAATGTACAGTAACATCCTTTCAGGAAGAAAATGTTCCCCACATACTAATAGGGTGATAGAGGAGAATGGTTCCTTCCAATGAGAAGTTTTGTACTATATTTTATTAGAGAGGAAGAATTTATCCAGATTTTTTTCTGTTCCAAATCAGCAGCAAAAAAGAAGAAACCAAAACAAAACCCACAGGGAAGAGAAAATAAAAACTGCAGACGTTGTCAGACTTTTAGCAGGTTGAAATCAGAGCTACCACGCACAATGGCTCAAGTCTGCAGTTTTCAAAAGAGGCTTCTGGAAAAAAACAAGTTTCAATTAATTTTGAATGTGAAGCCAAAGGAATTCTTAACAAACACTTGGTAAAAGAAAAAGGTCCTTTAAGAGGGGTTAAAGCAGCAACAGTTTATCTCTACCTCAGTTAGTGATGAAGCTGTGAGAAGCAACCCAGGTTTTTTAGAGGATTGTCTCACTGGAGCTCATGTAACCATATGCTTTGTATGAGAGAGCTTCAGGAGGTGAGCGGTGAAGAGGCACAACAGCCCTGTGAACAGTCAGCACATTGAACTGCAGGACTTCTTTGCTTTCTGTGATGTGTTAGGACCAGTTCCAAACTCCTCATAATCATTGCATTAATCTCACAAGCTGTGCCTCACTTTAACCCTGCAACATTAGAAGCAGGAAATTTCCATCCCCCTGGCCTTTAACAGCCACTTAGCCACTGCCTTTGTGCAAAACCTCATCGAAGGAAACAAGAGCTGCATCTCCAAATGTCGTGACTGCTCCAGGAGACAGTAAAAATCTCTGTCTACTCAGTCTGAAAAAACCTTTGCATTTTTAAGTCAGCTCAAAAGAGCTTCAAAACAGTTGGCTCATTGTGCCCCAAAATCAGCACACCCTCAGCAACCCTCAGCGTGCAGGTGAGGTGGAGGAGCCCTGTCTGGGCCCTTTTGTGAACAGGGCTCTGGAGAGACAAAATCAGCAAAAGCCAGGCACCAGCCATCCATCCCTTCCTCTCCACGTGTCAGACCAGAGGGACATGCCTGTCAAATCAGGGAGGATGGGGGTATCTGGCAGTCCCTTCTCCCCCTCTGTGAGCAGTAGAACTCAAATATCTTCTGCCAGCAGTGACTGAAGTCCCATCCTTGTCTCCTGCACAGGAGCCCAGACTGAAGGCAGTCCTGGAAGGCCATAAAAGCTCAGATCACTCAGGAACCAGCACATGATGGAGCATCCTGCAAGCAGCAGGGAGGAGGGGTCCTGCCAGGGAGGAGCCCCCAAACAGGGAGCAGGTAGGATTATTTGGGTCTGTTTGTGTGACACAATCAAAGAAGTATCTATCAAAGGCTGTGCCTTACACCAAGGAGTGAAGCTTCTCCCCTCTGAGCAGATGGTGCCTGTGTGCCCACATGACACTGCTGGCTGGTCTGGAAAAAGCAAAGTAAGTATGTGCTCTGAAGGACGGACAAAAATGAGACAGAGAAGGACAGGGAATTATCTTTCCTGTCACAGAAAGTTATCCCAAGCAGCCTGTAATAAAGGTGTCATGATGGAGGAACTGAAGCCATGCCTGAGGCTGGCAGCCACCCTGTGTGCTCTGCAGTGTGAGCACATTCTAATTGTGGTGCCTCCTGATGGGAAGATGTTCTCCACCAGGGCATTCTTTGGGAAAACCTCCCTTCCTGACAGCAGCCAAAGGAGGTGCTACAGATCATAGGGAAGTGAGGGCAAAAGCCAGGGCAATGCCATAGCAGAGGTAATTTCCATGTGTTTATTAATCTTCCCTGGAATTATCTCCCGTGAACTTTCTTTGCATCCTCTTGAGACTAAGAAAAGTCCTATCAACCCAATATCCTGTAGCAAGGCATTTCACAGCAGTAAACCTCCTAAACAGCAGCACAGCAAAATACTTTTGTATTAAAATAAGTATTTAGAGTTTTTCTTCCCCAGAATGTGTCATTCACAGTTACTGACAGGAAGAGACAGCCCTGTAGGCAGTGGGGCTGCTGAGGGCCAATGATCTTGGAGCTCAGGGCATTTTTAACCCAAGTCCTTGTAAACGGCCCAGCCCCACTACACATCACAGCAGGCACCTACAAATCCCTCCCAGGCACCCCACCTGCTCCACTCTCACACACCGAGGAGCAGCAGCTCACACTGAGGCCCATTAGCTGTTTAGCACTGGAAATGCTGTGGCCAGCAGGATAACAAGTGGAGAACCAGCATCTTCACACTTTTTTCCATATCACACAGGACTGACATAGTTTTATAATATCCAGTGCTTAGTCCAGTTTGCATCTGTCTGTTCATCCTTTAAGCTTCTCTGAACTCAAGTCTTGCACAGAGCTAATCACACCACCACCATTTTGCTAATAATAGCAGCAGCCCTTCAGGCTGGAGCCTGATTGCTGCCCAACAAAACCACAGCAATGCTACATCTCTGAGGTCTCCTCCATTACCAGCCCCTTCTCATCTGGTGAGGAGAGAGCAGCAGAATGTAAAGTTAAAATGCTCATTTTTGGACCCTCAGAGCCCCAATAAGGCTGTTCAGAGTTTCACAACCCATGCTGTCTGCTGCGAGCTCCTCTGGGGCACTCAGCAGTTAGAAGCCCTGCTAAAGAATGTTAAAAGCATTTAATTAACCAGATCTATTCAGAGTTAAAGATGTTGCTAAGGGTGATCAATGCAAGAAGAAACACAAAGACAGCTCCACCTGTAGACAGGGCAGTAGCCCTGCCTGCATGAAATTACCTTTCACAGTGGGTGTAAATCTTCTGTGGGGCAACTCCTTCGGAGACTCCCTGGCTGGGAGCATACCTGCTGCTCTGGGATAGATGTGGCCAAGATTCACTTGACTTCTTGGCAGGGAGGAGAAAGGCAGGTTTCAAACTATGCTGTAGCTGCTGTCTACATGATTATTTTACAGTCTTTTAATTACCTCAGAAAAATGTTTTAATTAAGACCTCTTCTGCAGAGTTCTAGTTCAAAACTGCAGCCTGTCAGTTTTACTGGCCCTAAACTGAAAGAAGAGGAGGTCCCTGAGAGAGGACACCTTAAAGCTCCTTTGTGCAATGCCTGTGTGGACTCCTGGACCTCTGTCTTGCAGACATGACATTGAATCACCGGGGTTTCAGACCAGCAGTACCTGGGGAAAACACCCCTGCTCTGGGTGAAGGCTGAAATGTGCCGTGAGAGGAACATGCACTCAGCCACAAATAGATCTGAAGGTTTGAGGAATATTCCCAAGTATTATTATTCACCCACACGAGTGCTGACTCGCAGGGACAGCACCACCACACACACACTTAATTTTAAAGCCAATTTACTTAACTAGATTTTAGTACAAAGACAGCTAGAAACTTATCTCATTCTCCTAGGTCAGATCATGCTGGCATTTTCTTAGGTCTCAAATACACAAACCGATACTGACAGTGAGCAATTTACAACCCAGCTGCCTTTTGCTTTTTATTAAGCACATGTCACAATTTCAATAGCTTAAAACCTGAGGCCCTGAAAGGCACCTGGTTTCCAGCTCTGCTGTGCATTACAGCTCTACAGACCTGGCTACATACTCAGAGTCTCCACTTGCCAGCATTTTACATCCACAGGATATTCTTGCAGCCACAGTGTGGGAAGAACTCCACAATAAAACTCTCATTATAGGTACTAGCCTGGAGTGCTTGCAGACCAACCACCGCCTTCACACATATCCCTGGAGCTCAGAGAAGCAAACGAAGGCAGCAGAGCCTGTGCACCATCCTGCCACTGCCCTGAGCAGCCAGCAGAGCAAAGGCGCCTTTCCCATGGCCTCTGAATTCCCTTTCTGCGGAGGGCACCAGAGAGTCGCGGCAGATGGAGGGCTGGGCAAACCACTGAGCAACACTGTTGCTGCTGGGGAGTCTCCTCCTGGCTCTGTCCATCCTCAGGGTCCGGGCTCTGCACTGGGAGGGCTCAGCCCACGTCCCACATCCCATTGCAGACAACACTACTTTTATCGAACTTGGTAAACGGAGAGGATTGAGAGGAGAGAAACAGCAGCTACAAACCACTGAAGGAAGAGGCTTAACCCAGAGCAGAGAAAAATAAGAAGGGTGGAGGAGAAGCACTCACTGCAGAAGAGGTTGTGACTATCGTCAGGTGTTCTCTGCATCCTCCCTGAACAGGGTGAGAAACACACAACCCGATTTCCAACGAAGATAAGGGAGGCTCTTGAGACACAAAACTGCAGGAGCCGTGGGGATGCCTATGGAACTTGCAATGTAAGGATGTTATGGCAGCCCTTTCCTTGGAGGGCTGCAGGAAGAACGTGGCTCCCCCAGCTGTGTGAGCTGGAATTGGACAGGGCCCCGCCCGCCCCGGCCCTTCACGCAGCAGCCCTGGAGCGAGGGCTGGGAGCTGGGGAAAGCTCTCACAGCCCGGCGGTGCTGGCAGAGCTCACCCCACCCGGGCAGCGCCTGCAGCCAGAGGAGGGACAATCCCTTCAGGGGAGAAGGTGCAGCTCCCCGATTAGACTGTGCCCCTCCATAGTGCCGGGATTCCCCGCGGGGCGCTGCCCAGCGCGCAGCAGGGCAGGGGAGCAGCCCGTGGCAGGGCCCTGCTGGGATAAGGGCCAGCATCAGCTTATCACTGGCACAGGAGCAGCAGGGGACAAGCAGCCAGCTGCACTGGCACCCTAAGGCCCTGCTCTGAAGAGCAGAGGGGACAGATGTCAAGAAACAAAATAGAAAAAAAAAAGGTGAAGTCATACAGTTTCCTGAGAATTTGAACTTGGCTTTAGGCAGGAGCACCTGTAACTTGCATTCCAGAATTTATGCTATCTAAAACTGCTGAAATTTAAAGCCAGAGGTGGGGGCTCTACCTCCTCTCAGGATCATTTATTCCCACTCATTCTGCATTTCCTCCTCAAAATCTCCATCTTCTAGAAACATCATGTTTCATTCAAGAGTGTTCCCTTTATTTTGTGATAAAGGGCAAGACTCTTTCTTGTATGGCATCTCCCATAGATGCCTCAAGAGGAGTGAGGTAAACCCAGCTTCCCCAGAAGAGTGGACCCTCCATAGGGTGCTGGCAACAGCCAAAACACCCAGACCTTCTCCCACCTCAGATGCTGGAGAGCATCTCCAGCAACAACCTCTGGGGTAAGCCTGCCTGCCCCAGGCCAGCAGCAGTGGCTGCACAGTTGCTGCAGCATGGTGTTAGGAAAAATGGTTTTAAAATCCATTTTTACAAACCATGTGAAGCAGCAAAAATTCCCAGAACTGATTAGCAGGACAGCAACATGTTCATGCATTTATTCCTAATGGTCTACACAACCCAGTCCTAACTTGAAATTTCATTGTTTATGGACACAGCATGTTCATTTTATGGGAACAGACCTGCTCTGTGCTGAAGACTTCCTGCAAGCAACTGTGCTGTTAATTTAAAAGATGGCTTTCTTCCCAAATAGTCCTCATTAAACCAATAACCCTGTGTTACCTCCAGCATCAAGGGGCAATGTGCTGTTGGAGGCAAGACAGAACAAAGGTCCCAGCAATAGTAATTGCAGAAGGGCTTAAGGGCTGTTCTCTTCAGGGAAGGGAGAGAGATGCAGCCTGGCCAAACTCCAGGGTGTGTGGTTTTAAAGATCCTCACTCGAGTTGTATTGTGTTGATGTGCAGCATTACAGAGCTGCCACTTCTGCACCCATGCCTGGCCGAGTTACAGAAACTATTTTCAGCATCTCAGCCAGAAATGACATCTCTCATGACTTTTATCGTGGAATAGTGCGTGTTTGTAATCAGTGTGGAAAATCTGTTTCTGAGCTTAATTCTAAAGCCTCATCTTTGCTACAGAAACAACTGTACTCAGTGACACAGTGTACTCTCCCTTGAGCAGCATGGGGAATGATTCGCTGTCCTGGGAAATTGGTCACAGCATAAACCCACAGGGTTTTGCAACCTCAGTGTTCGATGCCTTTGGTTTAAGTGCTGAACACACTGTGTAAGCACAGGCAGACAGCCTGAACTGGGAACTCTTCTGTAGTGCTGAAATGCACAATTACAAACTAATATGTAAGCTAATAATTAGTTTGTGCAGCAATTTTATCAATTCACAGACGGAAGCAAGGTATTAAAGCCAGGGTCACTACAGAATTCGTCTCAAATCTTTCAAATTTGGTAATCTTAAGGATCAACTTGTGTGTTCCTACAGCAAACTTGCTCAAGAAACTTCATTTAAATGCCTTCATAAAATGTTTTTCTGAAGAAACAAAGCACCCAGGCTTTGCAAGGGCAAGGGTATCAGTCTCTAGCCTAAGACAAGGCAGCTCAGTCTTGGATGCACTGCACCGTGGTTGGCCCTGCTGTCACTGGAGGACACAACTGTTTGCACTCTATCTGTAACTGCACTGATGCAAGCTGTCCCTCAGGGCTTTTTTCAAAGGAATCCTAAACTTCAATCTGCCCAAGCTGCTTGGGGTGCAATATATCTGTTTGTCTGTACTTCTGCAAGCAAATAGGTCAATATATTTCTAACCATTTGGTTTGGCTCAAACAGAGCACTAGGAGTTGTCTTGCTGTGTTTCTTCAATACAGAGATGATTAAGCAAACAGCTTGCCAAGAGAGGGTGCAATTTCCATCACTGTCTAACCCATTCTGATACTGACAAACATCTGGCAGGAAGGAATGAGTTAGGGAACCTTATTTCTGCATGAGATAGCGTGGCAGGCTTAAAGACATCTCGAGGTACCTTCTAATCCCACCCAGACTAATGATGATTTGCTGTCTAAATCAAATTGTGCTGGGATCACACATTAGACACACATTGACAGGGCTCTGCCATGCAGCTAATGATGAGACTGCCTCTGCCTCTTGAATCTCTTTACATGGAATAATTGCTGCATGGTTTGTGTTTTTCACAAACATTCAAGCATTTTACCTCCCTTAAAGAATCCACAGCTTACAGACAGGAAATAAAAGTGTTTTCAGTAGCCTTTACCCCAGGTGAGGAGAAGGCTGTACCAAACCATAAAGCAGGTCTCCAGTCACAGGCTTAGCCTCCCTCCTTGCTTTGGACTGAAAAGCAGTGCCATGGTCCATAGTGGCTTTGAGGCCAGTTGTTGCGTAGAAAACAATCCCATCACACTGGGTGACAGCTGCAGATAAGCTCCCCTCAGCCCAGTGTCACTGTGCCCCATGGCCCTGCTCCCCTCAGCTCACGGTGCCCCTTGGCTGTGCTATCAATACTAAGATCCCTCAGCAAATCTCAGACTTCTCATGTTTAGCACCCTCACACGGTTGCAACCCAAAGACTCAACAGAAGCCCCATTTTCCATGTTCACAAGCAGCTGCAGAAGTTACAGGTGGGACTGTCATGTTTCCTGCTCAACTCCCTGTCTTGAGAACTGAGAGGTCTGAAAGCCAGATCCTGCAAGGAATGAGAATGACAGTCAACACCACAGCTATAGAAGCACCTGCTTTGTTTAACTTCACTTTTAAGTAAAGGAATCACAATCTAATCCACTGCCTTCGTGTACCATACACCACCCATTTCTCTACACATCCATGGAAACACAAAATACAGCTATTTGTGTATGATTTTTTTTAAAAATGCACTCCACAAAGCAGACCCCCCATACTCAGACATGATGTACAGTGCCTGGGCCTCCCGCTTTGCTACCAGAGAGGGCAGCTCAGGACTGCAAAGCCATTTATGTAGCAGCAGAGAGCCCTTCACGAGTGTCAGCCTCTTCCCTTACACCAAGAGGCTTGACACTTGCCCAGAAATGCCATAGTTCTGTTTGCACCACTGCAAGCAGTTCCCAAAAGGTCAATTTATTGGAAAACTAAAGGATCTTTACCAAAATGAGATACAGTGGCAGAAGCAAACAGAACGGGCCATTTCCTACTTCCTCTCATTTGAACAAACACAGGTTTTTCTTCCAGGGCCATACATGTGTTCCGCAGAACAAATTTCCATTAGCCAAATAAAAACAGTGGGAGGTCACCTAGATTGTGTACGTGAAAAAAAAAATTGTCTGAAGTACTGTATTCTAGATAGAAACATACCTACAAGATTTACTGGGAGCAGCAACTCATACCTCTTCCTTCTTAAGAGTACAGGAACCACAGAACAAGTTCAGCATGAGGTACTTGAAATCAGAGCTTTTACTACGCAAACACACTTTTCACCCATTAAAAAAATAGATTAGAGGAAGATATAAACATCTTATTTATTAAATCAAATAGAAATGCAAAATATATTTCACATGCCTTACATGGAAAAGAGATGAACTTCCAAGACTTTAAAGCAAAACTGTGTCAGTTGACACGCAGGAAACAGGAACATTATAAACAGTCACAAAGAGGAGGAAGGACTGGGGGGAGGTGACAAGGGGTTGCTGGGAAGTTCCTCCCCACTCTGAGAAAGATCTCCTAAAAACAAGAATGGGTTTTATGCTAAGCAAGCATTAGAAGTATGTTAATTTTAACATACACTTATTTCGGAGGAAATTGTCTAAAGAAGTACAGTTGGCTACTAACTAGTCAAAACAGTGGTCTAAATTATGTATACCATACTCAGTAAGTGGACATGGGTTTAATTTTTGAGTATACCATAGTCATATGAATTAGACATGGGTTTATTTTTTTGAACATCATAGGGCCAGCAGGAGAATCAGAAACACCAAAAACACCTTTTAAAAACTAGATCAATACACAGCCACGTTCTGTGTGACTCTGCTATTAAAAAGGGGGAAAAAAGATGAAAAATAGAACTATTTTTCTAAATATTTTAATCATTTTGTCATCCTCCAACTCTTCCTCCCTCCTACACACAATTTCTTGGAAACTGAAATGACACTCAACAGCAAATACAAAGCATACACCAACAGTATAGTCCACAGTTTTTCTAAAGAGTCAATAGTCCAGCAATTTTAAAGTGATCTATGTGCAAAAAATAAACAAATGAAAGAGTTTCTTTAAAAAAGAGAAGTCTGCTGCAGCCTTAACTTCTACTTAAAAAAAAGGATCTGTGGATTTGCACTAAGTTTCCCAGTGGAGGACAGATCAGTAACTCCAAGTACTCTGCCTAACCTGTGACTTGGTGTTGCAAAACTGTCAACACCCCAAGTTCACTACCTGCTGGCAAGTGGAAAACAAGACTCTATCCCCATGAGAAATAGGAAAACCACTATTCATAAAGTAGTCTTCTGAGATACATAAACATGGCGCAGGTATGTATCCAGAGACTGCTACCTACAGCTGAGAACAGTCCTCCCAGCATGACTAACAGTAAATTATTAAGAATAAAATGTGCAAGACTTCTAAGAGCAGTATTTGAAATGTTCCTGCCTGCTCAATGCCTCTAGGCCTAAACTATCTGCTCGTTAATAGTGGTGTATGTCAGGGCAGCTCTGGTGAAGTTACAGTAGAAATCACTGTGCATGACGATTTCTGTGTGAGAAGAACAGTCCCTTGAACTACAGACTAGTTCAGTCCTGACCACACTACAATAGGGAATTGTGTTTAAACCATGAGTAATCATGCAATCATCTCCCAGCATAGTACTTCTTTTCTGCACACATGGAATGTAAATGACTGAGATTTACAACTGATGATTTTGCAGATTTAATGGATTATATTTCTCTAATGGTTCTGGCAATGCAAACTCAGTTAAAAAAACACCACCAAAAAGGCCAACCAAAAAAAACAAAGAAGAAAAAAAAAAGAAAAACAACAACCCATAAAAAACCACAACCAAACCCCAAAAAAACCCCAAGCTCACTGCTGTCTGCCTTTTTCTTTATTGGATGACTTATGTGGCACACAGGTAGGATTTCTAACAGTGAGTAAGTCTTCAAAGACATCAGATTAGTTGGGCTGGGGTATGGTAAATTCCAGGTCTGGAAGAGACCACAATAGGTGATAAAGCTTAATCATGTAAAAAAGCAGATCTTAGGTTTGTTATTAGTCTAGTAAATGGAGATGATGCCCCACATCCTAAGCTAGGGCTGTGAAACAGAACAATCACCAACTCATAAAATGCCTTGGGTTTTCCAGATAAAAACCCAGAAGAGCAAAACATGAGCTGTAAAGTCACTTGGTGTTTAATAGCTTTCAAAGTCACCTTCCAAAGGAGTTCAAACATCAAAACTATCTCCAAATTGAAAGCCACATAGCAGTATTCTCCCTTTTGCCACCCACTGCTGCATGGGACAGAGGAGCATTATGGAGGCTGAGGGGGTGACCAGCTGCAGGAAGGTGACTGGCCTTTGCCAGTGTGAAGGACTAGGACATTGGACCACAGAAGGAATCTCACCCAAAACCAGGAGGCCTTGAGGAGAAGAATGAAGGCAAACACACTTGGCTTGATGAAAAACACTGAAGAACTGCAGTGTCCAGAGAAGGGCAGGAGCTGGTGAAGGGCCTGTTAGGACTGGCTGAGGGAGCTGGGCGTGTCGAGCCTGGAGAAAATGAGGCTCAGGAGGGACCCTTATTGCTCCCTACAACTACCTGAAAGGAGGGTGTAGTGAGGTGGGGGTCAGTCTTGTCTCCCAGGTAACAAGCAATAGCACAAAAAGACACAAGTTGTGCTAGGAAAGGTTTAGATTATTTGGAAATTTTTTTTCACCGAAAGGGTGGTCAAACATTGGAATAGGCTGCCCAGGGAGGTGGTGGAATCACCATCCCCAGAGGCATTCAATAAAAGCACAGACATGGTAATTGGAAGCATGGTGGACCTGGCAGTGTTGTGGGATTTGATGATCTTGCAGGTCTTTGCCAATCTAAATTATTCTATGAAACCACATACCTTAATGCAGGAAAATGGTGGTTCCGGTACAGTTCAAATCACAGCCAAACTGGTTTTATTTGCCAAGGATAGCTGAACACTAACAACACAATTCAACCTCTGTTTCAAGTGCTGTTAGGCCCATACCACATACAGCATCTAGCCTTGGTTTGTCTCCCCGTAATGCACTAAAGTAAAACCAGACCTTAAGGAATAACTTGCATAGTAAGAAAAGGTCATCAATTTAATCATTTACTTTAAGCAGGCAAGCAAATTTGTAAACATTCAAAAGCGGCAGCATCCAAGTTACAAACAATTTAAGGAGAAAAGAATTGAGATTATTAAGGTTCTTTATCCTCTCAAAAATTTTGGAAATTAACTTTTAAAACACTGCAAACATTGAACACTCAGTTGCACTTCTTCTAATCCTGCTAGTAATTCTGCCTTCCAAGGAATTCCGCTTTCTAAAACATGTGATCTCACAATTGCCATACTTTTTATCATTTGCCGTTTGGAAGTCAGCTACCAGAGCATTTCACCTCAGTCTAAATCCCATTAGCAAAGGGAATGCCTGTGTCTTGATTCAACGCCTCTTTAACTTCTGAGGGTAAAGTGTCAAAGAGGTGATCCTCCACTACGAGCCCACTTTTCCTGAGAAGCTGACACTGCCCCAGCGCAGCTGGCAGACGGTCCAAGCAATTTCCCTTCAGTTCCAGGTAAGTCAGCTGCAACAGCTGACTTACTTTATCTGGGATTGAGGTAATACAGTTTTGTCCCAGACTCAAAGTCCTCAATTTAACACATTTAAACAATTGTTTTGGCAAAACGTCGACTTTGTTTCCTGTGATGTGAAAATGCTGAAGATTTTGAAGCAAACCTATTTCCACTGGAATCACCGCAATTGAGTTGTAGCTTACATCCAAACACCGAAGTTTCTGTAAACTGAACACTGCGGCAGGTAAGGTTTCCAGTTTGTTATTGGAGAGATAAAGAGACTCCAAATTCTTTATGTGGGTGATGGATGAAGGAATGCTGACTATTTTATTGTGCCACAGCTTTAAACAAGTCAATCTTTTTAAATGCTGGAAACTTATGATTTCTTCAATTGTGCGTATGCTATTTGACTTTAAATCCAGTTCCTGTAAGTTAGAGAGACTGAAGATGGCGTGGGGAATTCTCTCCAGTTCACAGTTCTGCAGTTCCAACTCTGCAACATTTGTCATTTTCTTAAGGCTATTGAGTACCACAAGCTTAGTGCCATCATTATGAATGACTAGTTTTGTCAGATGTGGTGCTACATCTGTGATATTGGGGGGAATTTTGGTCAAATTGCTCTTCACGTGGAGAATTTTAAGGTGTCTCAACTCTCTAAGAGATTCAAGCCCTATCATTTTATTATTTTCAGAGTTCAAGTTACCTATCAAATACAATTCGCGGAGGGTTTTGAGCAAATACACCCACGCAGGAATTTCTGCAACATCTGTGAATTTCACATGAAGGCATCTCAAGTGGTCCCGGAGGAAGCTGAAGGCAGTCTGCTCGACCTTCGCAGGGCAGTGGTACAGATGAAGCTCCTCAAGATTTGTCATCTGGGAAATTTTGGCTGTAATTTTCGCTTCAGGAATCAGCTCCAGTTTCAACACATCCAGATCCGTCAGATCAAACACCGCATCCGGGACTCCTGACAGCATGAAGAGATGCAGCTCCTGCTTGTCCTGGGCGTTGCGGGAGACGTGTTGCCGAAGCTTTTCATAAGTCCATTCGTGGTTTAAACTAATCCCGCGCAGTTTGTTCTCGCTTACTTCTGACAAAAAGACACCAAATCGCTTAGAATACAGCTGGTCATACTGATCTACCATGTGCAACAGGAACGCAAAATCGTTTTTGACATCTGGAATATCGCTGAAGCTGCTCTCTTCTCTGACCTTTTCAAACGAGTATTCTTTTAAAGGTATCCGGAACAGCCAGAAAAGCGTGTAGAGGCAGATAAAGCCGTAGACACAGATGAGGGAAATATAGCTGATAAGCAGCTTCTTCAACATATAAGCCATATTGTGTGTACATTCAAACTGCGTGTACCCAATCAGGTGTTCCACTTTTGGGTTGCAGATGTGTTCAAAACTGATGGTGTTGACGAAGTTCGCAGTATAGCAGAGAATAAATATGAACTTGACGGTCTTGATGACAGTCTGGCCAACATAGAGCTTATAAATCAGATCACTGTCTTCCACGTGAGCCCGGAACTTACGCACTTTCTCAAACAGCGCCTTAGCTTGTTCTCCATCTTTCTTATCTAAAATCGTGACACTGGGAATCTCGATCATCGGCTTGTCGGCTGAGAATTTGAAGCCAGATTTGGTTATCATGGGAGTGCTAGCACTTGGGCTTCCTTCATCACTGCTAGTAGAAACATACTTGGGCAGGGACTGGGCACCAGTTAACCTCTGTTTGTTCTCCTCAGAGTCCTCACATGCCGTTTCAGACAATGCTTTTGTAGTCCAAGGAGACTCAAAGCACTTCCCCAATATAGACACAAAATGCTCAATTTTTGAGCAAGTCTTGGGATACTTGAACCAAAAATTACTACTGACTATTAAAATGAGAGTATGGATGAGAACAAGATAGGGAAAATACTTTGAGTACCAAGGAAGAGCCAAATGATAGCACATCTGGTTAATAAATACGTACTGCTGAAAATCCAAATTTGTTTTACGGCCTGAGGAATCTTTCTGCTCCTTCTTCGGCTCCTGGCCTGATTCAGTGGGTTGATACTGAGAAGAGGTAGCTCTGCTCTGAAGTATGTCAGGTGTTACAGTAGGAGCACTTCCAAAGGAAACAGTTCTCATTGATGCTTCTTCTTGACCAGTGGTTGTTTCAACAGTGGTAAAGTCAGCCTTCCCTGCTGTATCAGGCTGCACTTTTGAATTTACAGTAGACTGCAAAACTGGCAAGCAGACCACCTGGTCTTTTGTCAGCTGCATGGTTCCAGCAAAAATGGCAACCATTAACATAACCACAGCGAGATAATCCATAAATACATCCCACCATGGTTTCAAGATACGGTAAGTTGGCTGGATGTCACTGAGCGATGCAACTTCTGCAAGGGTAAACATTCCTACAAGAGAACAGAGACAAAATCAGTGTTGTTGACTGGGGATATTAATTTTACCATTTAAAAACAATCCCAGCATGACATACACATCCTCAGAAGGTTTCACTTTTTCTTATGTTTTGTTGCCTGTCACATACTGTCCATCATTCCACTTCACAGTTTTTCCAAAGGATGTGACCAAAACAATGAAGTATTTTAGAAAACAGAAGGCTTCTCACTTCAGGCCACATCATGTTTACGTATCTTTGCCACTTCACAGCACCGAAGCCTGCTCTGTGCAAGTGAAATATCTGAAAGGTATAATACTGTAGCTGATATATATTAATAAAAAGAAGAGCAACAATAGACTACACAGCACCAATTCCAATTCTATAAAAATGATCATTTGCGTCTGAGCACATAAAATCCAGTGCTAACAGTATTTTCTAGTACCTTGCATTTAAACAAAGTAGCATTTTTCTAAATGCTTTGTACACTGCTCATACTTGGACAGCACATTTTAGGTCTTGTTACGTTGTCAGCAAGATCTCTCATTTCTTTTTATCTAGCACAACACAGTATCTTTCACTCCTTCCTACTGAGCATCCACATGTCTTATCAGATCGATTGTCTCCTTTCCCTTTAAGTATCACTGCACAAGTGAAAGCCTTGCAGCCACTATGGGAACATTTGTCACAATCCTTGTTAATAATCCCTGTTAATATTGGATGTTTTAAAGTAAAAATACAGTTGGATAGGGCCTTGAGCAACCTGATCCCATGGCGGGAGTGTTGGAACTAGATGCTATTTTTAGGAACCTTCCAGCCCAAACTATTTATTCTATGATTGGACCAAATATTGGTACTGTATACATTTTTCTCCCCAGTTGATTTAACCCAGCTAACCAAGAACAAATCCTTCAACTCTTTCTTAATACAATGGAGAAAACACCTTTTCAGGTTATCATCACATCCTAGTGATCACAGGAAGTCAGTCAGTATAGGCAGGACAGGAGCTGACTGCAAGGTTTTCACTTTGTCTTAAACATACACACCTGAGACAAAGCAGCAAACTGACCACGTGAGAGTCCAAACCTCTCTGCAGCTTTAAATAACTTGCTTTGCTTTTTGTTTTGACAAAATATGGAGGAATCAACTTATCAGCTTTAAAAGAAATAAGCTTCCTGCACAAGCAGGATGTGGTAAAATCATCATTTTGACTGCTGAATGTGTGACCTAAATTTGCCATTTTTAAAGAAAAATATCTAGCTTGTGTGCTAGGTGCCCATGCAGCTGGGAAGGAGCTAGTATGTACACTATCCCACAGAGTCTGTCTCCCTTTGCCTGGGAGAAGAACAGCTTAGCAGAGCCCAAGGAGATCTAAGCAGGCAGTAACAAGATGCATTAGATTTATTATTTTTAACTTGTAGCCTAACAGTTCATACAGACCTTACACACCAAAAAGGACAGTGTCAGAGGCAACATATATACAGCATGATAATTTAATTATTTCTGGATAACAGACATTTCTACACACAGAATTCAAATACCAGCAATTGCCTATATGGTAAAAGTCATGCACTAGCACCCCCTCCTTCCCCACACCAGTGCAAGCAGCTCCCACATCTCTGTCTGTGGGAAAGGCCAGCACTTGTCTTTACTACCACAGAGCTCACGATCAAAGTGTCTCCTCCAACACAGGGGATACCCAGCCCCTGCCCTCCCACAAGCTTTTAACAGTCCTGCATACCAAGCCTAGGATCTGGTGGAGGCAGCCAGAGAGGAAAGGACTTTATCTTACTGCAGCACTCATCTTGGCGCTCTTGGCACAGTTGCCAAAACTTAAAAGTTAGGGCTGAGTTTCTCAGGAACCAGCAGAAGGAGCTTCCAGTTCTTACTTTCTTCATTTTCCAGTGGGCAAATGAATGTCAAATACACCTCCCTCATTAGAAGTTTCTGAGGTCTTACAGTCCTCCCAGCTCCACAAGGACCTCCTTCCTGAGAGGTTCCTAAGCCTGCCCCCACACACCTGCCCAGGGCTGCAGCTGCTGTATGAAGTGCTGAAGGACACCGAGCAGTAACACGCCCAGCTATCAGAGCCTCGCAGCGCCTTACTTGGGAGTTAGCTACAAACTCCATCTTTAACGTCTCCCAGTGCTTTACCTACACCGAGTCACAGCATGGCTGCTTGCCCCAAAATTGCCACCTTTGACATTTCAACAGTAACAGTGTGCACATCACCAGCATTAGCTGTTTTGGTAATGTGAACGGATTGATAAAAAAGGACCCTCCTAACTCCTAGGGCCCAAGTGCCGGTCACCTGCCCAGAACAGCAGAACCACAGAGCAACAGTAGAGGTGATTTTTTCCCCTGAATGGATTTTTTTCTTTCTAGGAAGTCCTCTGGGAGGCATACTCTGGATCTCCATGCTGTTTTCACTGTGGTCTCACCTACCTTGGCTGCCACAAGAACTTCTTGCCCAGCAGAAGAGCTCAGCAGGAGAGCACAAAGCCAAAAGCAGAGCAAGGACAAGTCCTGCGAGTGCAGGCCAGCCGTGCCCCGCTCACACAGCCATGCACGGTGTGAGAGGGAGAGCAGGGGGAACAGGGGGAACAGGGGGGGAGGAGGAACGAGCTCACTGCTGGAACCAACACAGGGAGCTGCTGCTGCTTGTTCCTCGGGGCTAGCCTTTCTCTCAACTTTGCACTAGCTAATTACGTGGGAAGTTACTTCACTCCGGTTTGGGGCATGGCCTCCAGAATTCCTTTCACAGAAAGGTGATGTTTTTTTGCTTCTGCCATGAGAACACATGGATAAAGCATGGAAACCCAGGCACTGCAGACATGACCGCTCTAAACGACTGAAATAATGGAAAAGAAATGACGGAGAACAAAGTGGCTCTAGCTGAAGACTTAAAAAGAACAGCAATAAAAGCAAAAGTTAAGAATTGCCTCTACCAGACCTCTGCCTTGCACACACAAAACCATTCCCAAAAAGGTTAGGAGACACAACAGAGCCTGAGTAATCCTCTTTGTGAGGCTGTAGGCAGCATGGTGTAACAGGAGCTTTGCACCAAGAAGTACCACATTCAATGTTCTGAACACATCTTTTCTTTCAAGTTACTGATACTCAGAAAAGAGCTCCTGTTTTGGCAGAGATTAGCAGTTATGAAACACAAAAAACTCCTCTGTGGCATTACTAACACAGTCTCATAAAAGACAGACTTTTCTCTAGCTAGCAAAAATCAGTTCCAAGAGCTGAAAACAGATTTGCCTACTTACATGTCCAAAATGTTTAATGTTCTGAGTCTTAAAAACCAAAATTAAAAACTATAAACCTACACACAGCATCTAAGACACATTCTGACAGGCTCCAAATAAATTTGATATTTTCTCTCTTAAATCCATCATAACATGCTTTGGTGTTTGATTTTACTAAACTAATAACTATAGAAGGTAACTTCTATTGTATCTCTGCACACACTTAAGATATCAGACAATTAAGAGGCACTCAGAACAATGGGTCTGTACAGTATTGTAATGGGTTTGGATTTTCTTTATTCCACTTGAATTTAAACTATTTATTGAATTTAAACTACTAAACTAAACTATATTAATTAAACCTACTTAGTTTATTTTGCAGTTATACAAGTTACAGTGAAACAAGAATATAAAGAGGAAAACAATAGAATTGTCCTAGGCCCACATTAAATCAGCAAGGGTAGCAACTAATTTAATAAATCATTCTTCTTAATTATAATAATTTCATTAGTCTTAAAGAAAAGCTGTAATAGAAAGAGGTCAGAATGCAATTAGCCTGGTGAATTTCTGACACATTTCAGACTAGAAATGCTGAAATACACAACGGACATATTTGGGATATTTCCTAAGAAACTGTTCTAGCTTAAATACAGAAGTTAGCAGAAAAGGAAGCAGCAGATTGGTATGTCACTAATGTTTATTTACATCCTACTTCTTCCTGTACTTACAGATAAAAACTGTCTGTCCTGTAACTCACTGGCCCTCCGTTCTTGAAAGCGTATTTAAAGTTAAAGCAAATTCTAAGTCAGAACAAACAAATAAAACGAGAATTGTAGCACATGATACACTCATTTATTCTCAGGTTCCCAAGACTCCAAACAAGTCCACTTTGTTTCAGGAAACAAAGGTTCTTGAATTTGCCTTGTTACTGCATCTGGTAAAGAATTTCCTAAAAAAAACCTTAACATTTCGAGCTAAAAAGTGCTACTATGAACAAAATTGTTTTCTCTCTTCCCACAGGAAATTCAGGAGAAGGAAAGATTTCCCATAACTAAAAGGCTTTGCTAGCTTGATCAAGTGACCATAAGTTTAAATTTATTTCCACTGTATAATTTCTTGTTTCTTTCCACCAACCATTTCTACTTTTGCAATATCCTATTAAAGCAGACTATTACACCGTAATGTGATAAGAATGGATTATGAGATTCCTGTTAGCCAGGACCCTGCCAATATAAATTGTTCCATGGACAATCTGCAAAAGTCAAAAAGATGGCATTATGCTTTTTTTTCCCTGCTCATTTTCTTCTCCACAGAACCAAGTATAAGGAGCCCCAGAGTGCTTGTGAAACAATGCACAGAGACATAGAGGAAAGTCTGCGAATCAGGTTAGGCATTCTGAGCATACAGACACACACATATATAACCTGCATTGGTTATTCAGTTTCTGGGATGAGAAGTCTAAAACAAACAGAAGGTTTAACCACCAGTAGGCTTTGCAATGGAGCAATAGAGGGAAAGTGCCCTGCTGAAGTTGGTGGGAATATTGCAACTAACCCTAGCCTGGTCTGCAGCTCCTTGTATGCTGGCTAAGAGGACTTAGCTCTCTGCTCTTTATTTCACAAGGGATTATTGTGCTTTACTCTACCTGAGCCCACTCAAGCTACAGAACCAGCTGTAGGTACAACTGTGACTACAGCTCCTCCTGTCAACTGTCCTTTTATCTCTGGAAAATAAAAATCAGATTTAACATAAAAAACTGCATAGAAAAAGATTTCTATTATTTCTTTCCACCCAATTAGAATGACAAGAATTCCCACTTACTGTTTCTTCCCTAAACATCTGACAGCAACCAAATCTATCCATTTGAAATCAATCTGAAAAATCTAGTTTGGTTTATTTTTGTATGGCTACCCTGTAATGGATGATGACTGGATAAGGAAAAGCAATGAACACAAAGCTGAAAGAGAAAAGCTGAAAGAGAAAAACATTGCAACTAAGGAACAAGAGCTCCACAATAGCTTTTAATTAAATCTTGTTAGCGAAATATATATGGAAACATACAATGCTTTTATTTGATAACACACTTAAGTGATCATTTTGAGAAACAAAAGCAACCAAACAAAACCCCCCACACATCCAACCCATCTTCCCAGTTCCCCCATCCCACTGCCAAAACTGCACAGCTACAATTCTGGACTTCCCCTTAAAGCAGATATATAATACCTCTCTCTATATATATCTATATATTTAGATACATAATATATATAATCTCTGATATAGTCTGCAAATACATTCTCCAGTTAAGGAAGCATCACCTTTACGAACAAAGTGAACCTCACTGACAGTAACTTGCAAAACAAAAAATTATCAAAATCTTATTTCTCTTAGACTGCATGAAGAAATATTAGACTTTAAGTTGGAGACAAAAATAAGATTCTTTACATAATCGATGTCAAATTGGTACCATTTACAAAAATGAAATCTATAAAAAACACTTTTTTCTTTTTTTAAAATCTTAAAAACGCTGCCCTTCAAAGCTGGGCTTTTTCAGGTTGTATAACACTCTAACCTACTTTTGGATGCTGCTATTTAAGTGTTTACACTGAATCTTCCTTGTTTACCAGTTCTTTGAAGGTCTAGTGCCATACACCACTCCTACACAAATGGTTTTGTAATCAATGTGATATTTAAAAAGGAGTATTAGCAGCCATTATTTCCCTAACAATAAACTGTCAAATCTTACCTCACTCTTGCCTTGCTGTAAATGACTGGAAAGGTCTGTTTAAAGATGACTTTCAAAACAGGAGCCCATTTTTATATTTCTGAGTAGTACCCGAAAGCACCCAAAGATTAACACAATTAAAGCTCCCAAACAAACACCAAAATTATTAACACAATTAACTCTGTATTTGCTGCACGCAAATTCTGTGTCTACAGAGCACAGAAAATGAACAGCTTCTCACTTTGCCTACTGCAGTACTCCTGAGCATGCTCTTATACAAGGGCTGCTTTGACCAAAAGTGCAAGCTTCAGGTTTTATTGACATTTATTCCCAGGCTTCAGAGTGCAGAGCAGGTGCCCAGTACACTTCAGAAAGCTCAGGGACACCCTAAGCTGGATGTTCAGCAACACTGCTCCATCCTTACTTCTCACAGGTTAGTGGGGTCAGAGACCATGAGGGGCAGGAGAGAAGAGATGGGAGAACTGAACAAGACCGCAGACAGTGGCCCTGTCTGGTGAAGAGCTCAGGATTGAGGTGTTCCAGTTGCAGTCAGTTAACCACACGTGATTTTACAGTTACAAAACAAGCCACCTAGCAAGGCAACGTGCAAGAAACCAAAAGAGGTGGCTAATGAGACACCAGCAGGGTAAATACTCAATTTAAGATGCTTCTCATACCTGTAAGCAACAGTCCATGAATGCACAGGCATTTTAGGGGCACAGCTGCCAGAACAGACATCCTACAGCACAGTGGCAAGGACCTGGCACAGAAAGGCAAAGAGCACACCTGGGATGTACCTGGCACGTGTGCTCCTACCCTTACACTGCTGCTCCCACCCCTCTTATGTCTGCAGTGCCAGTTCACCCTTCTCTAATCTGAGGCAGCACATCCCAGTGATCAAAGTCCCACCGCCAGGGCTCAGTAACCAAGCTCCCAACAGCATTTCCTGTTTCACCTAGCCGGAGAGAAAACACAGCCAGCAGACACTTTGTATCTCATTTCACAGAATTTCTGAAAACAGCCAGACCAGTAATCTTGAGAACACAGCCCAACTTGTGCATGCAGGACTCCCAGTTAACACCAAGCACTTCTACTCAAGTGCAGACACAACTGAAAGCTACTGAAGTACGTCTAACCTGCACTGGCATGGATGTACAATGCAATTGGAAGTTACACCACACGATAAACTAACAGCTGCTTGCACTCAAGTGTAAATATTTAATCCTTTTGCCATTTCTAAATCTGCTGTTCCCCTATCTTTTAGGCCGTATGGTTTCTGCAGTGTTTTTATGACCACTATCAGGAGTAGAGGAACACACAGTAAACATCTGGCACTTCTACTAACCAGAGCACTTTGGGAATTTATTAAATTGCAAAAGCAGGCTATGCCAAAATAAAAGCACGTCTGGTAACTCTTGTCCCTAGAGGCTGCTTTTTATCACTAAAAACAACCCAGCAATACAATTAAAAATAAATTTAAACTATTAGAAGAGAAGAAAGTTAAAAATATAACAAACTTTTATTTCCTTTTTAGTTTAGAAATCTGAAAAATAGAACCACTAAAAATGGTTTACATCCAAGTTATTCAGATTTGCTTTTACATAAGTAAGTCCACATGGCTTCAAAGCTTGTTACATGAAATTGCTTTATCTCAGAGACAGACAGCACTCATGCAATTCCTCTGGAAAGTACTCCTCTCTGCACAGCCACGTACTGCCAGTCTGTCTCCTTCTTCCGAATTCATGTGGAACTGAGGCAACTTCTAAGTGGTAAGAAATTGAACCTGGCATACATGGAGCTGACAGTTTGGTGATTTTAAGTCACAGAAAGTAAAGATACAAATGTTATTACAGAATATATTAGTAGCTCTAACTACACACCCTAAATGTACCTAAAGAATAAGGAGGAGTGCCTACCAAAGAGAAAGAAACATGTTGCTGAAGTTCACTTTGCTGCCAATTTTAATAGCCCCTATTCAGGGCAAAATGAACTCTCCTTAGTAGCTTAACTCGTACTAAAGTCTTGTTTTCCTTAATTTCTACACTGCATTCCCATCCATATGGAAGCAGGTTTACTGAGTAACTGAAGTAAATGATTTTCAGTGAATACTTTCTCCTTCCTTTTATTTTAATGGACATGTCAGCAACCTTGAACTGGAACATTTACAGCAACCTCATGGAGATCTAGAGCCAAGAACAGACAAGAAGTTCCTTTAACTAAAGAACAGGCTCCATTGTTCCCTGTCTGAGCTGGTTCATCTCTTCAGCCTGCAAACACAGTGACTCTCACTGAGTTACGTGTTGAACAGAAGTTTCATAAAGATTTGCACACATACAAGCTACTGTATTTTCAAATATCTGCAGTGACACTTTTGTTATACCCATTAGCTAAAAGCAAACTAGGAAAGGTCACACTTAAATTAAAAACTTAAAATAACAAAAGCAAATGACACATACACACAAAAAAGTGCCCAGTGACACAAGAAGCTACACGTAAACACAAGCCTCCTACTCACACATCACAGTTCCTCTGCTTCTGCCAAGATCTTTTCTGTGGCAAGAGCAGTAGGAAGGTGCATTAAACGCAGCTGAGAATCAGGATATGGAAAAACACACTCGAAGTCCACCTTTCCTTTTTACCCACTCTGCTGCTTTGAGGACAGAATTAAAATGCTAGTTTACATCTCAATAAATAGGCTGCACCCTCAATTTTCAAATACACAGTCTGTCCACTCTTTATGGGACAACAGTCTAACTTTGTTTCTATTTAAATGTCACACAGCTTCTTTTATCCCCAGGGAGCAGGGGATAGTTCCCCACTCAAGCCAAGGTGCAGCTGCAAAGCCATGTCACAGAAACTGCTCAAGATACCAGCCAAGCAGCCCCTGACACCCCCAGCGCCTTGTCTCCCCTGACCCAGGGCAGGCACCACACAGCTGACAGCCTGCTGCCAACCCTACCTGCTCTTTATCAAGCAGGGAGATCTTCTACACCTCAGACATCCTGCCAGATGGGTAACAACTACGACTTCTCACATAAAACTCTGATCAGCAGATGAAAGATGAGTTATTAATGTTACCACATTCCTGCCAAGCTTCCAATAGCTGAACCTCCAGTGGTTTCATGCCAGGAAAAATGCCTGCAGCTGAAGCATTTATCCTCAAAGGGATTTATTTAAGTTTACTATAATTCTTTTTCCTCTTCTAAACTTAAGCTGCTTTCTGTAAGAGATAAGCTATTTGCTTAGTCCATCTAGTCCCATAATTGTTTGGTTCAGGGTGTGTACTTCAGTACTTTGACATAAAAAGAAATTGCGCTGCAACACATTTTTGGGGCTCTTTTGAAATTTTACTGATGAGTTCAGATCACCTCCTTCCTTTTTATGCTTTATTTTCTCAAAACCCCATTCAAAACATTGCTTTAAGAACAGAAAGAATGTTCCAAGACTTGCTGTCCTACCAGAGATTGCAGCATTCGTGCTCCAACAAGCAAGCTTTCAGCTCTGCAGAAAGATTCAGTAAGGTTCCATTGTATTGCTTGATGCCATTTACCAGCACTAACAGATCCATACAACCTCCAATTTAAATATTAACTATTACTAAATTTATATTATGATTTGACTCAAATGCTCCAGATAAAATTGTAACCTCTGCACTGAGGGCACTCCAGCAGGGAGTGGGCAGACAACCCTTGCCCCTGAAGGCTCACAATCTAAAAGTGATTATTTGTTAGGCAATGATAAGCATGTTTGTGGCTGTAACATTCAAAGCAAAAGACCAAACTCCCTCAGGCTTCCAGAAAAAGATAAAAAAAAGTGGGATAACAGCCTGATTAAAGTATAATCAAATTTAACGTTTTAATGCACTGCAATCTTTGAGATTGCTTAACATGTCCAGATAAATCCCTTTGCAATTACAGCATTCCTATATACTTAGGCATACTCCTTCCCACTGGTTTGAGGGTGATGCTATCTCAAAAATAAGGCACTAAATGTAATAGCTCTTGAAACCTACTTTTTCAGTGAAATGGACAATGAAGCTTTCCTTTCCAGTCAAATTTGTTTTAAGATAGATAATGAAGCTGACTGTATACTTCACTTCAAGTAAAATAAAAATACAGAAAGGAGACATTTTATTCAATCCCGTTTACAGACAGATACCACTTCACCTCCAGCACTTATGACTTTTCCAGGCTTCCACACACATTTGCAATAAAGTTTTTGGCAGCTACCTTCACAGACATGCACCCATGTACCATGTCACTGGCTGACTTTTACAGCCAACATCTGCTTGGATGGCCACATGAGAAAACCAGTGCAGAGGCAGCTTTTTTATTCTGTGGGCAGCTTCCCCTTATCCCAGGTGCTCTCCATTTGAACTCATTTTAGCAAGTGTCACATCACTTAAGGGTAGCACAATAGCTGCTCCCCAGCTGCTACAGAAATAAAAGCAGAGTGCCTTCTAACTGGAGGAAAACAAAACAATCAGGTTTTGTTGTTGCTGCTGTAAGCAATCTTCACATCCTTCAGCAGGCCCTAGTCAGGTCCCCAGGAGATTCTGTGCAAGCATGAACAACCAGCAAGGCAAGTTCAGGACACAGTACTACATCATAACTGACCTGGCAAAAGAAGGGTCCTTACCTTCTAAATCACCTTCTAGCCCTTCCACCAACATGCCAAGATTTCAAAAAAAAGTCGAAATGAAAAGTCTGAGCTTGTGCAAGTACATCAGTGTTGCAGCATCCTGGCTCTCATTGTGACTTCCATCAAGCCTGATGCAAGGCTTTCAGAAGGAGGTGCAATTCAGCCCCCTCTGGCTGCCCTGGTGTGCTGAGCACAACAAGAACTCGTCCCAAGGCTAATTCTTACCATCACATGCAGCAGTATTTCTGTAGTCAGTGTGATGGACCAGGCATCGGCTACGCACAACGCAGGAACAATGGAGCAAACGATGTTTCTATCTTTTAACAACACCAGAAAACACCAGTTTTGGTGCAGTGGTGGTGAGAGAGTCAACAGCTACAGAGTTCTCCTCCCAGGCATGCAGAGATCTCCAGGCACTCACAGTGATTGGTGGCATGGGCCTGCCAACACCTTCTCAGAACAGGGGAGCCTGGAGACATCCTGCAACTACCAGGGACAGCAGGCATTATCTGAGCTCTTGGTTTGCATTTCAGGTTGTTGACTCAACACAAAATAAAACACAAAATGGCCACAATTTCCCACACAGAGACCTCTATCACATCACAGCTAAATACAAGTAATCTTCCATACAGACATATTTGTAAGTCTGACTGGCATTATTTTCACAAGGATCTACTCAAGAACATTAGGACAACTAGCTTTATTTACATTTTCTTGTTATCTCATTGCACACTTGGACAACTGCCTGTGCATGTGGGCGTACAGCAAAAATATACATGACTACATACCCATCAGCCATCAGTCAAGAGTTTAGGATTTGTCATGGCCAGACTGAAACCATCCATTTACGATAAAGCTTTGTAACGGCCTGTCTTTGACCAAGAGTTCTGCCTGCCAGATCATGCTTGAAGTACGTTTTTCTTTTTTAAATAAGAAAAATTTTATCAAGGCCCAGAACTCTTGTTACAGTTTTTGTTCCCTTTTAGACTAAACAGCAATTCTAATCTCAGTTTCAAGTTCCTCAAAGGCTAAAAGAAAAACCCCTTCTCTCAGATATAAAACCACCAAGCAACTTTGGATTAAAGAAAATTTAAGTAAATTATTCCTTTAAGCTTTCACTGGTTTCAGTTTCCCAAGAACGGATTTGCTTTAGGAAGCCAACTGAAGCACTGCTCTCTACATCACAAAGCTTGGGACATCCACACATTGCACCAACTGACCTAGCAGGTAAGACCCAAAACGATGACTTTAAAAAGGCAGGTGATGTGCTACTGCTGTGAGCTCTGAATTCTTGCATAGGGACATAGCCATGTCCATGTTCACTGTGCAATCACAGCACCAATGCTGGGCCCTTGCTCACCACACAAGCAGGCACTGCTGTTGCAGCCTAGTCCTGAAGCATGGCTAACAGCTTGTGGTGCTGCTTGCTCTGCTGTGAGTGGCAGAGCTCCTGTTGGGTTAAAGCCTTCTGTATGAGACAGAGCACTGTGACAATCCTGCTCCTCACTCAGCAGGGGCACTGTCTCTGTCCCATCGTGCCATGCCTCAGATGCCACTCACTACCTTTCACAATACTTGAATTGTACATTCCATGCATCTTGAGTCTCCAGCTCCTACATCTTGGTCAGTTCTTTCTAATTGAAACAAACAAACAGAGAAAAGGTTTGGTTTTTTTTTTCACTTAGACTCTGCTAGCACTTGATATTTGCAGTGCATAAAAGGTTCAATTCCCTAATCTATATCAAAGCCTTACTGCATTATACAGTGTTTCATCCTGTTTCAAAAGGATTATGGCCCAAAATTTCAGTTGAATTGCATCAGATTTCATACTGTATAACACAGCAGAGTGTTGGAGGAAGACAGTTTCAAGACTGACCAGTTATGAAAAGGAAGAACCTTTAAATTTCTGCCATGGCCTAGAAATTGGAATAAATATTTTATTCTCTACATTAGCAACACTTTGACCTAAGGAGTAATCACAAAGTAAAGTCATTCTAAAAAAAGTTTTCAAGTATTGGCAGTGTGTTGAAATTATTTCTTACCGTGCAACTGTACTATGAAAAGTGACTGAACAAATGTATGATGGAAAGATACAAAGTAGCAGGAAATTTTAGTATTTCCATGCAGGTGTACAATTCACAAATAAAACCATTTCTCTGCAGTAACTGAAACTCCTCCTTTGGGAGTGTAGCCAAGTTTTCCATACACAGTTGATCTCGGTATAGTGCTTCTTAGTGCTCTGCATAGACTTTCTGAAGCTGGCCATGTTCACTGATCCTTGCTTTGCCAAATTACAAGAAGCAAGTTGTAAATAAAGTTTTACTTATACCCCTAAAGGGGGGAGAAACAACTGACTGTATAAAATGAGTAATCATGAACTGGTTTAAAACAGAAACAAAATTTTCATCAAAAATTACAGCAGTCATGGAGGTAAAGGCCAACAGATTAGACTACAATATCTCAAGTTACATAAATAAAAGCAGTAATGCTATTATGACTCATTTATTAGAGAGTATTTATTGCCTTCAGTTAACAAAAAAAATAATGTGACGATGGTGACGGTGGCACCACCAGAAATTAAGTTACATAAAACGATTTCTTGCCTCTGAGTTGCTGTTTGCAAATAGCTGCAATTTGAACAGAGATCTCAAATCTTCACAATAACACAGACTCAAAATTGGAAGTTTTTAAGCAATGAGCAAAAGCATAATCATATTAACATAAAATATTCAACTTTTCCCAGTGAGACTTGCACTTGAGCTTGTTAATTACAAGGTCTACACCTCCATCATCCAAGGCAAGGATCAGCAAGGAACAATCAACCACATTGCAACACCACAGCCAGCTACTATAGTTTTCCCCAGTCCTCCTCTGTGACATCTGTCACTGTCAAAGCCACGACACTACAGGGTCTGATCCTCCACCTCCTAGAGAAGGTCTCCCTGCCAACTGTAACACCATCTCACCAACCACTTCCAGGCAAACCACTTCTTCTTAGTAATTTTAAGTCACTGAAAACCCACAGGACATAAAATTATAAATTACCATAACCATGCCAAACCCCAACATGGCCAAAACACAGCAGCAAAGTGTAGCTATTTCTCTGTAGATGAAAGCCAAGGGATTTCTAGTGTTTTATTTCCTCTAATGCACAAAACCTAAATGCCAGCAGCATGCTCCTTGGTAGAAGCCCAAACACCACTTAAGTCTCCATTTTCAAGATGTCTTAGACTGCATAACTTATTTCATTACTCTTCCCCCCTGAAGTACAAGAGCAGCTTCGGTTTCCTCTATGATCCCCCCTGACTCTTGGAACCCCTGTGGGTAGACAAGAACAGCAAGAGTTAGGAATACAGCTCGTATTTGGCATCAACTGAACATCTTTAATTTATGATTACAATTACATTACAAAATGCACATATACACAAATGCGTTTTACAGATCAAGCCATCTTTCCACAGTCAGCAAATGATGCAATTTAGTCAGTCATCACAGTCCAGATCAGACCAGTGACACTGTAAGACATCACACAAACAATACAATAGCATGTACTGAAGAACTACTGAAAACTCATTTAACAAATAAAAGCCATCTCGTAAAAAAATCCCATGAGAGTCTTTTGCTGCAGTATATCATCTGTGTTTCAGACTCAGCATTCAAAAATATTTAGCTTTTCTACAACAAAGAATTTAACTTGTGTTGGAATGACTGCATGCAGGGAAAAATATGGCAGTCATACAAAAGCCACAAAATATCAATTTACTGTGTTTCTTGATGCAGCTCTTAGGAGCCAATTCATACCATCTATGACTTCAACATAGTGTTCTCCTCTGTTCACAGGCCATATCCTTACTTGATTCTTTGCCAGATTAGCACTACATTAAGCTAGAAAGGCAGCCTGTAGAGGTAGGACTGATGTGTTCCTTTTATCCTTGCAAAGAACTTCAAAGGAAGTCTGCTCACTGGTCCCCATCTTTGGGCCACAAATGGCATGACAACAAAATAACCATTCCCATCTACAAGGACAGCAATGCTGAAATGCTTCATCTTTTGAACCTGCTCAAGTTTTAAAACTTTAACTACATCACCATTTTTCTCATGTTCTTGTTCTAAGACTTCCCTCTCTCCATAATGCTGCAGATTGCTTTCCACCAAGACTCAGGTGGTGAACAGACATGGGTTGCAAGACCCATGCAGAGCTGCCCAGTTTTGTTTGATCATGTACTTGTGTTTCTGTGTGGACACAGTGACATCAGAGGAGCTCTCTGCTCCTCACATGACATCTCAGGAGCACACTGAGGCATACACTGCTAGCAGTGCTGAGCAGCTATGCCAGGGCTTGGAAACCATGAAAGAGAGGCAGCAGTGAAACAACCTTCACAGTTATTATGATTGTACCTGCACCTTCCCACCAATACTTTCTGTCCACTTGTATTTACCAGATGCAATGGTCACACCAAATAAAGTTGTGGGTGTGCCTGTCTCTCCTACATGTAACCTTGGGAAGGAAAAAAAGGGAAAAGAAAAAATTAATGTAAACTACAGCATTTGTAACTCTTCATTTAAGAGCAGAGAGAAGATTTCTCCAAAACAAGTGTCAAGAGGTCATTACAAAAGAAATGGAAGACTTTTGCCTGACAAAAAACAGAGCTAAACCTTCTTCTTTCCATAACATAGCATCATCACTGAAAAGCTGAGTGTACAAAAAGCAGTTTGCTACTCTGATCCATGTATATTTTGTTTGTAGATGAGCATGTATGCCCTGCTATCAGAGGCACAATGACACATTTTAGCACACTGGGTGCATTCTCCCTTTATCACCACCTCCCTTTCATACACACACTCAGTGCTCCTTTAGCCCAAATTACGCTCCTTCTCATATTAAATTTAGAAACAGAACTCTGAATCACCAGTTCCTGTTCTGAAAGTAGCTAGAAACAGATACAGCAGAACAAGTTTCCTAGTAAACAGCTATAGAATAATCAGTTCACTACATCAGACCCCAACTGTTTTATAAGCCCAGATCAGAATCATATAGATTTCACATGAAACTAAATTATTTCCTGGGTGTCTAATCCTTCCTAGAATCCTTTCAATTCTTACCTGTAATGGTATCATGTAGCAGTGAGTTTCAGAAATTAACTGTCCACTATAAAATAAAACAACCCACACCTAACCCCCCTGCCCAAATACTACTCCAACTCATTGCTTGTGAGCCTGCTGCTGCACTTACTCCATTGTGTTCTACTTTTCTTCAACACTCCTTCAGATGCACCTTCAAGAAGAGGAACAGAAAGATCTAAGCTGCTGCTTTGCAGGAGAAGAGCAGCACAAAGAGTTCAAAACTGGTTATATGCAAGAAAGGTCAGTTCCAGAGAGAAAAGAGTTCAGACAGCATTACACACAAGTTAGTTCGCCCTGCAGAGAGCAATTATTTCCTAGCGTAAGCAGAATGGAAATGCTCTCCTGTTTCCCAGTTTGAGTCCATGAAGAACCATATGCATGGTTAGGAAACTCTTGGTCACCACTTGTGGATTCCAGTTTCTTCAGTTGCTCTTGAAATATTTAACACAGGAACTACATATCTCACGCCAAGAGGCACCACCCATGTACATGCCTCTCCTGCAGTACACACACACACACACGCTCTATACACACACACACACAGACGCCAGCAATACCAACAGTTATTGAAGAACATTTTGGTTTGCAGGTTCATACAGTCCCATCTATGACTTACTGAAGTCAGTTTGAAATCACATACCACTACTCTCAATAATTCCTGTATTTAGCACAGAGGAAACTTTCAGAAAATCTTTCAGCCCCGGGAACATTTTGGGTGGAGTCCACCACTTTCCTCTGTTATTTATTTGTTCTAGCACTTATGCTCTCTCACCATTACAAATGCACTTATTTCCAATTGCCTGACTGCAGCTTTCAGGCATCAGTTCTGTGTCATGCCTGTTTCTGTTCACGTTTTAGCCTCCAGCGTGCTCTCCCTCAGAAGGTGTTTACCACCAATTATCAAGTTCCTCCATTTATCTATAAAGAAACAACAAACCCAGCAACAGAATGAGCCTTTCAAGGCTCACCTAGTGGAAGACCAGTCAGCCTCCAAATATCTCCTCTGACTTATGTGAACTCACTCCCATTTTCAACGGGCTGCTCGTGATCTCAGAATTGTACACAATTCACCTTTCCTTTGCCCACTGCCCTCCTACACCCAAAGTTAGACCCTTTTGCTGCCCTGTAAGACAGCAGTCATGTCCAGTTGTTGACTCACTGTACCCCTAAGTAGTCTTCTCTCCAAGCTCCTATTCTGTCACTGCACTAAAGTACAACACCTGCAGGCCCCACAGTATTACAGATTATATTAAATTGCACCTCTGATTGATCCAGTTCACCAGGCTGTGCAAATTCCAGTGTACAAGCTGCCTTGACCTTGTTTATCACACTGCCTAGTGTGATATGGCCTGCCAATTCTATCAGTACAGATCCTATCCTTGTCTCTAGCTACTAGATGAAAAAGTTCAGTGGAATCTGGCCTCACCTCAATCCTTAAAACAAGATTTCTAGAAGCATTCCCATTTGACAATGATTCACCACAAGTGACTAATTTTTAAACATCAGTTAGTCAGTTCTTAACTAGTTTACTTTTGCAATATCACAGACCAGTAAGGTGTCAGGACAGGAGTCCCAAGGACCATAGAAGTCCTCACTGACTACCTCTGCTGCTGCTGAGAGAGGGACCGAGAGACTGGACTTGGAAGGAGCTAGGGAGTAGCAGAGGACCACAATGGGTTGAACTGTCTCCATCCCCCTTGCATCAGATGCCTTTGAAGACACAGCTTTACTACATCTCAGAGTCCTGATGGCTTTAATTTTTTCAGTATTTTGGTGACTATTAATGTCAAGATAACTGGAATATGATTAAGTCAGTCTCCCACTCGTTCCTTGTCTATTCTGGCACAGCTGGTTTTAAGACCCCCAATACCAACAGTTATTGAAAACTATCTGCATGCCTACAGACTTTTCATCAAGGTCCTTAGAACAATCAAGTCACAGTGCTGCAGATTTACATGTGGGCATCTCTAGAGGAAATCCTTATTTATTAAATCAGACTTAATTCTCTGTTGGAATTGCACTGATGGTATCACATTCTACACTTTCCCAAATATGGAAGAGTATTAACAAATATTTTTACATTTTTGCATGAGCTACTTTATTATCTGTCTAGTAATTTGAATTATTTCTAACGTAGTTGAGCTGTAGAAAATATTCAGTTAATTCTCTTACTTCCTTACCTTCTAACTTGCATTCTCATATATCCATTTTCCCCTTAATTACTGTTTTTTCTTTGAAATTTCTAGATGTGTCCTGAAACCAGAGGACTGTTAGTATAGATGTCTTCTTTCTTTAATCTAACCAGAGGATTGTTAGTATAGATGTCAGCTTTTGGACTATTTAGTATCTTCTTCCAGGGAACTGTTTTCCATTCTTTTTTTTTTTCCTTACAATGACATTGAGCTCTGTGATGACAAATATGCTCTCTTGAAGCATTAAGTATAATTTCTTTGGGGCTGTTCCCTGTATGTCTATCCTTGACATAAATGGGTCACACTCAATGGTCCCATGGCAACCACCAACTTCTAGCTGTGTGATACCAAAGTCCACAGTAGCTTTCTCAGCTAACAAGACCTCAGTACCTGAAACAAGAATTGACCTGCAGTGGGCTAAATTTCCATGGCACTAAACATCTTTCCATGATGCCAACAGGATGTTCAGCACTCTGGAGGCAACCAAAATAAAACTAAACAGAGTGTACAAGGGGAAATAAATGTGTACATTTGCTGATTAGCCATTTCAGACATCTCTAAAAAGCACCTCAAAATCTAGTCCTTGACTGCAAAGATGAGGTATTTACCAAGTGACCAATTTTGTACATCAACCAGATTGGACAACACACAAATTCAGACTCCCACCATCAGCCAGGTTAACAGCTCTGCACAGCCCATCCATCTGCTGCTTGTTTGATGAACAAGGCAAAATGAACTGACCTCAGTCTGACCCCAGAGGGACACTGCCACACAAACTGCACGGCTCCTCAGCCCAGAAGCACTTGCACTCACAGTGTAGATACACTGTCCCTCATCTGCCCCAGCTGAAGGCAGCTGTGCTCCACCTGAATTTCCCCATCCTGGCAATTAAACCTTAGTACAGAATCAGTCCTTAGTCTCTAAGACCAAGTCTTTCACAGGGCCATAAAACAGAGTCTTCAGCAAGAAAACTACAACATTTGACTTTATAATTGCCTCAACAGTAAGAAAAACATTCATAACCTTTAATTTTCACAACCTTATTTAAATAATACACTAACTATCCACACACAGTGATCTGTTAGGTGTTCTAGAAGCATGGCAGTAGCAGTCTAGAGACGGAATTCTGCAGTTCAACATACATGATGGACCTTTCCACCTAATTTCACATGGCAGCTGAAACACATACTTGCATTAATTTGGTTAAATTAGAAACCCCTTCCTATGCCTCAGAAGTCTAAATTCAGTAACTGAAAGGCAATAATCTGTGTTCTTGCTGTACATCAGCCACTGCAACTTATTTTGCACAACTGAAAATGACTAAGGAAAAATACCTACAGTAGTTCAGCCATTCCTCTTTTTATTAAAAAGGAAGAGAAGGAGGAAGAAAAAAAGACTACAGCAATACATTAAAATGCAAAATGGAGAGCTCTGCCCACAACATCTCCAACAAATTCTCCCTGAATTAGGCAGCAAATATTCAAAACTGCCAGTCTGCACAGACAGTTCAGTCTGAAGTGCACAATCCCTGTGCCAGATTCCTCTGCCCCTTCCTCTCAGGCTTGAGGTAAACATGACTATGAAGGTTGCCAAAAGCCTCAGGTAACACAACATTCAGCCTTCCTATACTATCCAGATTTTGCTAAAGATACCTGCTTCATACACGCATCTGGGAAAAAAAAAAAACCTCTGTATGAGATGGGAAGAATTTCAGTTTGGGGAGGAAGTCCAAGATTTGCTCAAAGGGCATGTACTTTTCTAACATCCTCCACCCTCCTCCCATCAGCTTAGAAAATCTCAGAAGAAACCAGCAGCTTTACTCACTAAAGTGCATTCCATTCACTAAAAAAGATTAAATATGTGAACTAGAAGTTTCTACTAAAATTTGCAGTCATTACATGGCTAGTAACAGCTTTAAGGATGCCATCAGCAGCATTTTAAAGGTCTATTGTGAAGACCAAAGTCAGTTCACATTCTCACGTAATTTCTGCTTAAGGTTAGCAGAGGCAGAAGGTTGCAAAATTAATTCAGATGAAAGTACAAGGTGACTTTAAAATCCAAGTGCTACTCCTGACTAGTAATACATCTGCATCCACATAAACCCTCCCAAATCCTTAAGAACAGCCTTCCTATAGAATATAATCCACTTTGAGGCTTTGTCTGCATAAGGCACTTTGGATTAATTGTTAAGACAAAAACCATGCAAATTAAAAAACTGATTTGATTGAACTGCTTGAGACCTTCTTCAGATGCTCTTCTTCAGAATCAGAGTGAGTCTCAATTATTCTGCCTCAAAGATGTAGAAAAGTGGAAGCAATTCCCTTTAAATTCACACCTTCAGCTGACTTGAACGATTTCTCAATGGCATGTGAAGACAAGCCCTTAAGTCCTGAGTGACACACAGAATTTACTTGGGAGTAACTGTCCAAAATATCTCCCTTGGGAGACAGGTCCAGACAACACAACACATCAGGATACTGGTTCAACACCAAACCATTCTAAGAAGAATTCAAGAAGCCACACAATCAGAAAAGCTTAAATTCTGGTAAATGGAATTCCTGACTGTGTAATTGCCAGGTTTTAGAGAAGCGTTTCTAGCAGGCACCTAGCCTTGGCTTGAAAAGCCTTTTATTCTGACACAATTATCCACAATTCCTCTCCAGCCCTTCCCTCCCCTTTCTCCACAAGTTGCATTTCCCAGCTGCTCTTCCAAACCCCAGCCTGTTGCCCTAACAGCTCGACACATGGGGCATAATCTAAGACAAAATGTGACAGCCCCTTCTTGACAAATTTTAAGCATCACCTGCCTACAATGCAAAGCAGCTTGGAACAGAAACCGCAGGTGCAGAACCAGCAGAGAAGTGCTTTGACTTCAGATGTTCCCTCCCCCACAGCTAAGCTCTTATTGTTTTTTCCTGGGGATACATCTTCAGAGCCACAGCCTGCTGCAGATATAGATCAGCTTTGCTCATCCCACCCTTCTCTGTCACTGGCAAAAAATAGCTCTGGAGGTAGAGGAGGAGGTTTTCAGCTGTTTTCTTCTCCACTTCTCTCTCTCCTCTCTTGCAATGAAGGGGAAGCCATTTTCTCATGTTCATGGCTTGATGTCAGAGTAAGTGTTTTCTTACTCTATAGAGCAGTAAATCCCCAGGTGTGCCTGTGAAAGAAATTCAGTAGTAGCCACAATGTTCCAGCATCCCCAGCAACACCATCACCAGGCTTTTCATGGAAGAGCTGAAAGAAGCTGGCTGGCATATTACTTGTTTCCTTACCAAAGGCAGCCCACAGAAGCAGCTGGAGCCTAAAGGAGACATCTGCATAGATGCTTCTCCTAGGCACCACTGATACTCTTACAAGGTTCAAAAGAAGCACAGGAGAGGGACATTTTCCTAGACAGGGTCAAAAATAGATGGAGAAAAAGCATGTAATATACTATTCTTTCATTTTCTCATAAACAGTAACTTTATTCTTCTTGAAACATTGATTGACATTTGATCCTGTTATGAACAATTCTGAGGCCTCCCCCACAGAGCATCTAAGCTGCATCACATTAAAGCTGTTCCTTTCTCCTTGCCTCTAGCATATTCCTAACATGTAAACAACTCTGCTGTGCACACAAGCAAAGGCACAGCTCACCAGTGAAAGCTGTAGCACTAAGGGCACCATAGGAACCCATCCAACCCTAATAACCCATTAATTTCACAGGGCACTGTATTTATTAACTAGAAGCCAACCGCTATTAATGCAAATGTACATGTGAAAAATTATCCCAGTGGAAAAGCTGAAGGAACATTACAGACTTATTTTTCACAGACTGTCATGTTTCACAAGCTCTGTTACCCCCGTAACCCAAACATACAAGAAACACCAGTCTGAATGGTGGAAAAATTGTGACAGACTGGGAGAAAGGCAAGTGTCGGGAAATCCAGCAGCCGTACTGTCTGAGGATTTCAGCCGATGTGACACCACATAAGTAATGTTCTTGTGTCCAAGCCTCAAAACCCATAGGGACTATTTCTGGTTCAGCTTAAAAAGAAAAAAAAAAGAAAAAAAAAAATCTTACTTTTCACCTATTCAACAGTGAGGTAATTAACAAGAGATACCTTACAAAAGTTACCAAAGTTAATGCACAAGGACTGCCCAGCCACATACCTTATGTTAACTCCAAGACACTCAGGCAAGCTGCCCTGGTGAGTCTGGCTCCTTAGGGCAAGTTTCAGTGGCCAAATTCACCCACTCTGCCCTGGAATCCTCTTACAGCACCATTGCTCAACTCACAAATCTCTCTCCGCAGGCAAATCTGATAAAGTCTGGAGGAAACACTGATCCATCTCATCCATCCAGGGGTTCTGCAGCAATGCCAGAGAAAAAGTTAATGTAACTGCAACTACTTCTCTTTAGGGACTTCTCTGCCTTAGGATGTCTCCAATGGCAGTAATCCAGAGCAAAGTGGCTCTGAAGTTGTGAACTGAAAACAGCCGCACTGCCAGGCTCCCACATCAGAACCTAAAGCAGGCCAGGTGCTTTGGGTGACCATTCCACTGGCAGTTTTTTGCCTCTTCAGTTAAAACAAAACCTGGTGATTTCTTGCTGTCCTTCTGATTTCTGCTGTCCACACCTACTTTGTAAACTGGAGCAAATCAGTCATGTCCCAACACCCACCAGCTTCCTTTGGCTTCTTTCCCACATTCAAAAATGTCAAACTATGAATTCCAGACCCTGCTTCTTCCTTCCAGAACGCCAAGTATCACCCCAGTCACACACACACTTCTTCTCTCCCACTTCTTGTCAAATTCCACTGCCCATACTGACACCAGAGCAAGTTTTATATACTTCAAGCTGTGAAATCATCTACTTCTTCCCAGTACCCCTCAAGAGCAAACTGCTTTCCTGTCCTCCTCTCTCTACGAACCAGCAGGTGAACACCCACTCAATCCTGCACATGACGTTTACAAAAGGAGGTTCTGCTGGACTAAAACAAGCATTCAAGAAGGTCTAGTTTTATAAATCAAATTACATATTCTTCCCTGCAGCTAAAATCTCATCTCCACATTTCCTATTTTCAGTGCTTTTAACACAAATTAAAAGAGGTAGTGAGAGGGAGAGCTTTCTCCTTCCATATTCTGTGCCCAGGCAAATGGTGGTTTTATCACAAAGGTCAAAAAACAACCTCTTTTTACAAAACTTCCTGAAGTCTAACTCCAAAGGCCTCTTTGCAAAGGCCAAAATCCCTACTCATATCAACTCTGCAGTATGAAATAACTACTACAGAGCATTTATAAAGCAGTGCAACTAAATCTTAACTTTTGACTACAGTAAGATAATGTTCACAGTTAAAGGAGGCCACAGTATTTCATTATCTGCAGGCTGGACAATTTAGACAACTCTTCAAAGACTGAGGCTTTGCAAAGTGCAAGGTGCCAGCTGCTGTACCTTACATATGTGACAATATGCAATGTCACAAACGCCAATGCCATAAGGTTATAGCTACATCTTAGTACCAAATATCTGCCAGCCTTTTTCTTTTTACAGAAGCCTGATCAGAAGACTACAACCAAGCCATAGTTCAGAATTTAATGATTAAGGGGATCATTACACTGAAAATGTGAAGCATTTCAGGTTTAAATTATGAACTATAGCAACAGCTCAAGATAAGATTATTACACATTTTCATTCACCTTTTACTCTTGTTTATAAGTAAAAATGAAAGTCTGGAGAGTGGTTTTTTGTATACTGTCAGCAAACAGATGTCTTGATGTACATTCACCATGCGCTAAATATTCAAGATTCAGTACCTCAATTGCCCAGGATTGCACATAGCATGCTTTTAATTAACCAAAAAGACAAATCACAGGTTATTACCTCTTCTAACACCAGAGTCACAAGACCTATCTTGTATCAAAGATCTGCCCCAGACAGGAGCACTCAAGAGGGTATCAATTTACCTTAAGGGATTCCAAAAGGTTGCTGAAGCTTCTGTGCCTTTCATAGATTGATTTTGATAGACCCCATATCTTTGACCTACTGCTGTTGAACCCCTCCTCAAATGGACATAATTTATGCTAATTTAACTGAATTCAAAGGGCCCATTTTGAGTCATCCTTTCAGGGGCACACTGCAGTCAGCAGCATCCTTCACTTTTACCACTATCCCAGCATAAAGGCAGGAAGCACCCTGGACCCAGGGCTTCCCATCAGACACCCAGCTCAAATGCAAACCTGTAGAAATACAAATCCTTGACTGACAAATGTCTACTGAAGAAAACCAAAGAACCTATATGCGAGAATTCCTGAAAATCAGGAATGCCATTACCCATGAAGCACCTGGTATACCAGTGTACCTCAAAAAGGTCATGAGGCAAGTATAACCCTAGGACACCAAATGAGAACACTTGGCTCCTTCTAAGTGCTGTAACCTCATCAGAACACTTGAATCAAATTTGACATTTATATCTCTATAAATAATGTGTGAGCAAAAGCAAAGACAAAGCAACATTTGCAGTTTAGGGAAAGACATCAAAGTAAACACGTCCCTAGTATTCAGATGTTAAACTACATGTGGGAATCTGATGATCTTTTGAATGGCTGAAAGCTAGGACACAGAGGAAAGGGCATCTTGTTTTTAAATTAATTATTAATCAATCTTTTCAGCCATCAAATCCCTGCAATGACTCATCCACTTGCTTTACCAAAGTCTAAACTGTTATGGGGAGACTGCAGTTCCACTGGAACATTACCCTCCTGACTGTGATACTTAACCCTGTATATATGAGAAAGGATTTTAGTAGATTCATTCCTCTCCCACACGATCATCAAGTTCTCATTATACCTGGAAAGAAAAATTTTAAAAAATTTTAAAAACACCCAAAAAAGCCTGGCAAAGGCAAAACAGTACTTAGAATTTTACACTGAGAGAAACAAGGGAAGATCAAGTCCACCTCAGTTATTCATTGCAAGTATTCTGACAGCAACAGTATACACTGTAAATAATAAGAGGATTCATATAATCAGAAATCCTCAATTATCATGTCATTGAACTACACAATTCTTATCCACTCATTCAGACAGTTTCTACTGTCTGTAAAGGAATTATGGGAACTGTGGATTGATAGAAACTACTTTTTAAGTTTACAAGATTACGAACTTGATCCCATACCCCACATACCCCCAGATCCATGCAAATATCCTTTCAAAGTTTGACAGCTCTACTAAATAAACTGAGCTGCAAGACTGGAGCTCAGTTGGTGATACCTATGTACAGAGCTTGCTCTTTTCCTGTGCTAAAATTGTATCAGAACACTACAACACATTTGCGTATCTCCCACACATGTAACTTTTTGCCAGCAGTAACAAGACGACCTCAAGGCTTAGAAAACATACCAGAAAGAGATAGAAAGAGAGGGTGGAGTTTCCTGCAGGAACACCCAGGCTGAAGTCCAGCAGCTCCCAGGAAGGCGCTGCTGTTCTATCACAGCGTCAAATGTGAAACTCCACCCAGAAAACAAAAAGCTTCCTATTGTTTCTTCTCTCTCTGCAGCCTCCTGGCTACTACCAGGAAAACCAGTATCACTTCACCCGTTTTCCATAAGAATTAATTACATTTTTCCCTTTTACTATGCTCATCCTTGGAGCTACCATAGAATACGATGAACAGGAAGAAACATCTCTGGTGGGTTATCTCCCCTAGTCTCTCCTGTATGGCTTTTCTGGAAATATTTCTAGTAGCAGCCCAGAGTGCTGCTGTTGATTTTAATCATGCAGAAGTAATACGAAATTCACATGACTACTGTCAGTTTTCCAGCCACACAAGTTTTGCAAAAACACCAATTAAAACAATCTGATGTTCTAACTTTTACCTAGGAGAGCTATAGAAAAAATTACAAAGGTAGCAGTACTTTGGGAAAAGTTTGATTTACACATTGGTGCACAGTTATTTTCAGAAAAGCTTTTCATTAGAAAATAAAAATCATGACAGCACTGGAGATTTCTGGCACTTTACTTCCTCTGAAGATGCCAGCGTGGGAAAAAATAATCTAACTGAGCCAAGTAAAAGCAAGTAATAAGAAGTCACAAGAAAATATCTGACTTGCCATGAATAAAGTGTTACTAAGGTGTGAGTGAGTTTAAGTGATTTTGGAAGTCAATAATGGAACCCAATGTTATTCAAGGTATGCTACACACTAGAAATTCTAACTTGAATGCTCAACTTATAGGGAGCCATGGCCTTCCTTCTCTCTCTTTCCAGCAGCCCATTTTTACCAGTCCCACCCTACCATAACATGCCAATAGCAATGCTCGGTTAAAATGCAAGCAGAATAAGATAATTAATCTGAAACTCAAAGTCAAATATTGTGCAGGAAAACTTGGAAACAAGCCCCTACAAGTAGGACAGTGTAACAATAACACACCAAATACAATTCCCCCCAAACCATTAATACTTGTTTGTTAATGATCATGCTAGCTGCAGGGAAAGTGCCTTTGTAACATAATGTGATTAAGACCCAACTAGAAAAAAGTGAAATAATCAAAAATTACTTTTGTTAGTATCAAGTTAGGCCAAGTACACACCACATACATGGGGATAAGATCTACTCCAGAAAGCAGGCTTTTTAACACCAGCACACTTAGTATCTAAATTACCATGGACTGTGGAATGGAAAAATGCAGAACCGCATAAAAGGCAGGCAAACCCTGCTTACAAAATAGCAGTGAGTCAGCTCCTGAGGACTGGTCTATGACTGCTATGAAAACAAGATGCACATTCCTTATGTGCACTCTGATTGTACAGAATGAAAATAAGCCCATCCCCTAAATATGCTGTTAATAGGGTAGATGACATTGCAGAAAAGGTGTCAAAAAGCATCAATAATACTGCTTAACCCATACAAACTTCAGAAAACATTTTCAGCCAGTGCTGATCCACAGAACCTTTTAATCATACACACATCTACTCATGTTTGGGGCATTTAATAAGCAAGAAACATTCATATCCATGGCCTCAGATCAGTAACAGCTTATCTTGGGGACACCTCTAACTCTAAAAGGTCCTTGAGATATTCATTTAGAGAATCTCTTTCTAAAATGCCATGACCCTTCAGCCTGTCTAGTTCCATCATCTGTTATCAGACTATCTAGAAAACCAAGAATAAACACCAAGGCCTTTTGTGACAAGCTGTGAAACTATTAATATTAACAAGCCATTTAATACCGTAAGGAACAATATGTAACATAACTACTGCACTCATTTATTTAGAAAACACAATTACATTTTCCCTCATTCAAAAATCCAAGATAAACGGTGGGCTTTCATAATCTGTCTCACTCTTAGCAAGTGCCCTTGGCTACAAGCAGCTCTCTCCTTGACCACATTATAGCTCATTTTGTTGTTGCTGTTTAAGGATATCTGGGGGCTTTTTGGACTTCTGCTCTTTTTGCTGTTTTCAGATGTTATTGGTGAATGGGGCTTTTCCTGGTATATTGATAACTTCTGAGGAAAAAAAAACATTCAAAGAATTAATGCAGCACACATGCAGGGGAAAAAAAAGTCCACTAAGTCAGCTCTATCAATATTACTCTGTTGACAACTATTAAAACAAGGTGCTCACCACTGAATATCATGCCAGCACACACTGAGTGGAAGGACTCTGTCCAACCCCTTTCTGAAAAAACAGAAACCTGGAAACCAGCTCATTTCAGGGAAAGGAATAAAGGTTGTTTTTTCAGGTGTCCTTGTGCACTGAATCCCTCTGCCAGACATTGCAGTTTATCACTGCTAAACACTTACACTGCAGAAGTACCCAGAGACCTCAAGTATGTCAGGACCTCAACACGCAAAGTACAAAACTGATGCATAATACTTGACAGCCCTTGCCTCATTGTATTTTTCAATTTCAAGTGTTTGTCTTCCCACTAGCACAGCTATTTGAACAACCCACACAAGGAAAAGAAACTTAATGGCACTGCAAAGAACCCACTCAAGTTCCACTACCAATGTATGAAAGTGCTATCCAACATACAAGGAGAACAGAAGTAGCTCTGCCCCTCGTTAGGACATTACACATAAAGATCTAGGTGAAAGTTAAATCAAAGCAGGTTTGGGGCTTTTTAGGTTGGCATACCTCCAACTATTCTAACAAAGACAGAAGAAGTTGTTGAAATAAACTTTGTTTCATGTTTATGGATGAGAGCTCCAATTCTCATTTTCCTATCTCCTACAACCTAGACATTCTTTCAGTGAAGTGAAGAGTTTCTCAGTTGCTGCCTTCAGATTGAACCCTGGTTGAGACAGAGCAGGGGTGCAAAAGCAAATGCAAAGAAAATTTAAATGAACTGCAGGGAGTGGAACTAGTGTGCTAAACCTCATGTTTGCATCCCCTGAATTAGCTCCATTAAAGGTGAAAAAATATGCATTAAGTCTGACATGAAGCTTAACAAAATGATAGAGTTCTTGGCAACCTGATTATTTTAACAAGTTGACAGCCAGTTATTTCAGATTGTCTCAGTTTAAATACAAATACCAGGACGGCACAATCCAGAGGAGTGGGCCAATATACTCCTGCAAGATTAGCTGTGCCTTATGTTCCATGTTCTCCCTTCTAATACCTCCCAGCTCCATCACCACCCACCTCTGTCTTCACAAATACTCACCCAGATCCTGCAGAGGTTACCTGCAGTTCCCCATCCCGTTTCCCTGAGCTGAAAACAAAAAACTGGTATTGGGGTGAACTTGACTACAAGTTACCACCAATGCCCAAAGACTAGAGAGCATAGAGACTTAGGAAAAATCAATCATTAGTCATCAGCCAAAAGGTGATGACTTGGGAGGTGATTTCTGGTTCTATCGCAGCCCACCGCTTCTTGCATCCAAAGAGAAACCCATGCAGCACCCCTACTTCCAGTCCTTCCCATCTCACCCAGGAACAGGAATGTCTGCTGCTCCCAGCCTTCGGCAGCACTACCAGCACCTCAGCCCGGTGTCATGGCAGACAGCAAGTCACCAAAACACACAACCTGCCAAAAAGGCACTGGGACTGCCAGAGCCAGTTGCAAACTGGACAACTGGATGCCGGAGTGTGGCTCTGGACAAGCAACAATCTGGTGGGGTTTGGGGTGGGGGGGAAATAGTGAGTGGCTTTTGAGCTCTGCCTCTAAAGCCTTGAACTATGATGCTTTCTCCACAGTAAAGACTGGAGAAAACAAACCCAAACCTAGGCAGTGCTCCCCTTTACCACAGAACTTCAAAACAGCATATGGCGGGGCCAGGGGGAAGGGGCATTTTCCTTTCTCAAAACTTTCTTTTAATGGAATTGTTTTCCTCTCAGTGCTTCAAATATCAGTAATGTTAACAATCATTACATTCCTTAAATAATTACTTGAACTGCCCATGAAAATTGTTCTGCAGTCTGCCCGGAAAAACATTTTACCCCAAAAGGTAGCAGGTTCAGTTTATGAGCGGAAAGAAAATCACTTTTTATGCCCAGCTCCTGCAGAATGTAAGAATTAATGGAATGGAAAAGAGACCGACACTTTATTGATCAAAACAATTCTAATTACACATAGCAGACTTTTCCATGTTTCCAGTAATACACTGAGCAAAACCTACTTCATGAAATGCAGTCAGATAAGCAGAAAGTTTGAGAGCTCATTGCTCAGCAACAAAGGCCAGATTTTATGTATCCAATCACCAGAGGCAGTGGAATGTTATAATTGCAAGCATATTCTAGCACTTGAAATAATAAATAAAACTAGAGAAACGTATTATTTATGTAAACTTAAAATTTTTCTAAAAGAGGCCCATAAAAAGCTGTGGACAGAACAACACAATATAACAGCTAAACCACAGAAGCACTAAAATAATTGAGCAACAAAGAGCTGGTTGTTCATTTTTTCCCTTGCAATTCTCCCCCTCTCTTCTCCCCATCTTTACTATCTGAGGTACAAGGCAATAATGTCACCAACATCTTATGGTATGTCCTTTTTACCATCATGTGCAATACAGCACTATGAGATGTGTTGGGCCCATCTACACAAGGAAAACCTGGAGTTGGAAAGGTCAACTTTTCCCCAGTCCAATCTTTCCTGTGGTTTCTCAATTGCTGGAAGTCTTTTCACCTCTCCTGAAACCAAATCGGGTGTGGACAAGGACAGGCAGATCTTACTCTTTGCTGCTGCACCTCACTACACCGATTTAGTGCTCCAGTGTTCACCCAACCTCCAACAGAACAACAACTGTGATGATGCTGCCTTCTTCAAAACAGCATCACCTACCAAAGACAACAGATGATGCTTGAGGGAGCAACATACTGAGAATCACTTCCCATCTATCCAAAAGGCACCTCCTGAGATTCCAGTTGAGAACTGAGAGCAGGTAGGTATTTCAAAACAGCAAAGTATGTAAAAAAACCCACACAGCTAGGAATACTGCAGCCCACTGAATTTGATTCACATCCAGCACAAAACAGGTCTGTGAACACAAAACCATGCAACAAGACATTACTCCAGGGAAGGCTGAAAGAGAACAGTGCTGCAGTTTGACCCTGCTCAGATTTTTCTCTGCTGTAGCAAGCTGGTGCCAAGCCCCGCCACCACCATCCTCCCCCGTGCTGTGTCGGTGCCACCGCCTGCGGCCAGGCTGGCTTCAGGCTCCAGAAGGACAAGCTGGAAGCAGCTCAGCTCACTGACCCGTCGCTGTGAGGACTGGCTTTTGCTATCAGTAATGGACAAGTCTCCTGGCTAGGCAAAGAAATACAAGAGTAAAAAAACAATACAAGAGAAAAAAACCCACCGAAGTGGGGCTATTTTCCAGTAACTTTTCAGTTTCTGTCTGTAATGATAACATCGAAAATTCTGCTGGAAGGACAGGAAGAAAGAAAAGATAAACCAAAGTGAAAATTGTAACATTGGAGCGAGATACACAGAAGTTCTTTTCATTGCAAAGAATTACAAGAATTACTCAAAATGACATCTATATCTGCACTAAGGAAAACATTGCTTCTGCTTTGAGGTAGCCTTGGCAATAACACCAATGCAAGCAAAAACCAGTTTATCATTTTGGAGGGAATTTCAATCAATTTAATTTATTTGTCAGTTAATACGCTTCTAACTACTGCTCCTGGCATTGAAACACACACAAGGGAAAGAGCCCTTCCTCTCCAATCCCCTCACCATACCTGCTCCTGGCAGTGGGGCAGCAGGACCAGGAATCGTTCTGGTTTCCAGTCGAAGGTCAGCATCGCTGCTTATTATGTGCGTACAGTAAACAAATAGCTTATACAGACAAGTTGTTCTTAAAACAAATCAAAAGCACATCAAGTGAAATGTGATCTAAAATAAGCCAGCAATGTTTCAGAATATCACTATTTTCCCTGGTACTTCAGGATGCTGCAGCTGCAGAAACTCCTCTAAAACAATTCAAGACTTAAAGCTTATGCTGCCACAAAAAGGTTTCCAGACAAATGTTTTATAAATATACACATACACACTCCATCACAGTAACCAGACCAGAACACTTGCACAGCAAGGCCCCTAGCCACACTTTAACATTCTTTCATTGAACTGTATCAGCCAATATTTTTTTTTCTTGCTTCCCAACTATGCCAGCAAAAATCTTACCGCAAAAGCCCTTCTAGTGATTGCAAAATTCTTCTGCCTGCATAAACCATTCCTTTCACAGGACATGGTATAAGCAGTACTAGCAAAAAAAAAAATTCCTCTCATACCAGCAGAGGAACTTGAGAAGGAAGTGGTGAGACCAGGTAACAGAAGTGCGCAAGCGGGAAGGGTGAAAGCAAAGGAGAGCATTGCATCAGTCTCCTTTACGTGTACAGAAAAAGGCAGGAAGCAGTAATTGCCCTCACACCTTATTTGTGCCAGCAGAAACTAAACTGCAAAGTCACAACACTACTACAAGAACTAACAGCACGAAAACACTGCACACAGGTCAGACTGACCAACTTGACTGTGACAGACCTGGCATTTTGTTTTCTATTTGGATTTTTGTGTCATGTTTTTGGGTAATGTATAATCTTGAGAAACAAACATCACCTACAAATTCAAGAATAAGCCATTCCATTTATGTCAAGTGGATACTAATCCTATTCTCCCCAAGAGTTCAAGTGTCAGTTGTGTTAACTGTTTCACTACTAATAAGATACTTAGCACAATTTCTTTGCTAAAACCTATCTCAGAACTCCAAGCCTCTTATGAGCAAAGCCATCCACGTGTTCATCCAGGAGTAAACAACATCTCTACTTTTCCTAATGAGCATCCTTATAATACAGACCTATCCTGGCTATGTGAAAAATACTCAATACTAAGAATAGAGAAGTGTGGGTTGGAAAACAACAAAAAAAATTAAGACAGATTCAGTACACTTGTTAAGATTTGCCTGTTTCTACTCAAATACAAGTCTTCTCTTTACTCTCTCTACTTTTTTTTTTTTAACCCCAGATCTGCTGCAGGTTATCCAGACTGCCACATTACATCAACACAGAAACCAGTAAGGCCTGGTTGCAGAATTTAGGTCAGCTTGTCTGTGGAGTACATAAGGTCTTCCACACAGCCATGAATTTCCTAGTAATGCTTCAATAATCCCTCTTCATCCTGCTATGCAGCTATTTCACTAGGAACTGCTAGCTTTCCTCTAACTCCCCAACAAAGACTCTCCACAGGAGGCATGTTTGCAGGCAAATGAGCCACTATCTCTTCCTTGGGAAGGAGGAAGTTAGTTGTTGAATCAAATAAATGCTGATTCTTATTTCCCAAGACAAAAAAAAAAAAANTAATCACAATGGATGCTAGAAAAAGAGTATCTTTTAACCACACCAGGGAATATACAATCAGAGCTGGAAATTACCTCTAGAACATTAGGAATAATCTTCTTAACATATTTTAAACAAACTCTCACTGCTTCCACCTGGGTCAATAAATAAAAAATAACAAAAATGTGACTAAAATTCAGACAGTTTAAGCAACAGAGGCTGGTATTTCTGGTGAAAAAGCATCATTTGAGGTGAAAAAACATTGTGCCTCTTCATAAAATGCTCCCTCTAACAGTGAACTGCATGCCACTGCCATCCCAACATTGTACAAGCCCACATAAATACCGGCCCCGCTCTTAAAGGATCTCTAGTGGTACATAAAAATACACAAAGTCTTTTCAAAACACGGTCCTCAGAGCAGGATTTCCACATAAACTGGAAGGTACAGTTACATAAGACAAAACCCCCAAATTGAATACAGTAAATTAAAACCTTGAACTTGTCTGTCTTTATACAAGATAAACCTAACTAAATCTTCTCAAGTGTGACAATCAGATGTGAATTCAAGAATAAATACCAGTTTCCAGGAATGGTTACGGACATCTCAGCAAACAAAAACATAGCAGGCAAGGTGACAGTTGCTTTTGTCTTAAAACCCATCAGTCTGCTACCTCTCTGTGCTCTGCAGTTCCCACATCACATACTGCTCATCAAAACCTAGTACTGAAGTCTCCCTACCAGAACAAAGAATAAAGCTGAGGAAAAACCTTTCCTCAAGAAATCAAACTGCTCTTCAACATTCAAACATTTGTTAAGAGTACTCCTAGCCTATTCTTTTCAACTTACATGAAGCCTGAAAATGGTATTTGCAAACACGTACTGAGCTGTACTGCACATTAGATGTGCAAATCAAACACCCCAGAAAATGTTGCATTTGTTTATGTATACAACATGCACCCATGCCAGGCCCACAGATGTGGTTGTCCTTACTGGGCCTCCATTGCATCACAGATGTTAACAAGACCTTCTAAAGAAGGTAACTTTTTATACCTAATGATCATCCATAACTTAACTCTGCATCAGACACCTTTTCCCATGACTGGCTCAGTACCTGATCAGGCTGTGCTTCTCCGCCCTCCTCCTCTGGCTTCAGCTGTGCTGAGCGCTGGCTCCTGAAGGCTCCAGCAGCAGGAAAACCAAGCCAGACTCTGATGATCACTTCCTCATTTTGACAAGCGCCACAGACTCCTCCTATATAAAAACAAACTCATGTGAATCAAACTGGCCAAATGAAGTGGTCAAGGTAGCGGGGGTCAGAGGAATGACAATCTGCAACACAGAAGACAAAGGTTACTCATCCTTTTGCTGACTGTGCTTCATCTCTGGAGAATACTGAGCACATCATTGATTTAATAACTTTGGAAATACTCTAAATGACTTGTCCTATTCTCAAAGAGCATAGATCCTAAATGAGCACTTTGTCGTTTCCCACTTATTTTCTTTAACATATTGGTTCATCCTAACTTAACCAAGAGCACTGCTATTTCTACATGATCACCTCCCTACACCACCACAAAAGCCAGACCAGACCCCAGTGACATGGTAGCTGCACAGTGCACGTGTTCCACACAAACACTTTGATGACACTTCAACCACTGCATTACAGCCCTACGCCAGGCAAGCAGACTACTTTGTCAAATGAGCTGCTTGGAAAAATCTCAGGAAAACACCTCTATCCTCTGGGATGAACAAAACAGAGAAGAAGTGGGATTGTCCCCCTCCTCTTTTAGCCCAAAACTTCCACCAGCTGAGACCCAGCATGGCTGCCTTCACCTCCAGAGAGCCAGAGGCTCCAGTGCTGTGCAGAGCACACAGATGGAAAGCAACAACTCAGCAAAAAAAATTCCACACTCCAGCAGGTAATTCATGAATATTTATTTTCGTTTGTTGCTTATTAAGTATGCCTTGTTATAAATCAAGTATTTTATAGCAATTGCCTCCAATCAACAAACACGGGGAAAGCTGCTATATAAACCAGTGCTGTTCCATATCCAAGAGGAGTCCCCTAGCAACAGGCAGGATCACACAGGACTCTCGTGCACAGCCGGCTGGCTGCCACCACCCTGCTGCCCTTGCTGCCCCCCAAGCAGCACTGCTGTGTGCCCAAGGCATCCCTAGCACTGCCAACCACAGCACGCTGTGCCAGGGTGCCAACACCAGGGCAGCAGGTGCTCACTGCAAGGGCAGCAAGCCCCAGGTACACAGTACAGGTACAGGGGCAGCCCTCCAGAGCAGAGGATGCTCCACAGCCAGGGACAACCAGCTGCATCCCCTGCTTCAGCCCCCAGCCCACTGCCTCCACCCCAGCAGTGCCTGCAGCAGAGCTGTTCTCCCTAAGGGTCTGCACCCCACCAACAGCAGTGCACTCACCTGCTTGAGCTGCTCCTGAACCACTGCAGAAAAAAATGCAAACTGAGCCACCCCCCTCCCCCCCTAATTTTTTCTGAGGCTTTTTCAGGGGTGGCACCCAGTGGCACTCAGAAGCACACAGGAACAAGCCCTGTATCAGGCTTTCCAATGAGCTCATTTTAAAGGTCAGCAGGAACCTGCTGTTCCAGGTTTCTTCTTAGCAGCAGAGACCTAGGATAAGGAGATGGGGAAAACACTGTAAAATCCTCAAATAAAATATGCCTCATAGACTTTTGTTCTTTAAAGGGCTTGAGGTGGTCAAGTGGTCTCAGGAGAAGCAAATCTTTTTATGCAGAACTGAAGTTTTCAGAGACTCTAGCTTTTTAAATACATGGAGGAAAAAAATTGTGACTAGATACTTTCCAAGGGTCTACAGCAAGTAGGCTTCAGAACAGACCTTTGGATCATACTTGAGGTCTAAGAGAAAATATTCATAGCCACGGGGCCATTCACCTCGGCTGCTTCTGTAACCCTTTTTTTTATGAGGTCAGAGAGCCATGAAAGAAGGGCCTAAGCAGAGTTCACCATGTCCTCTAATCCCTCCTCAGCGGCGCTCCCAAAGGCGACAAACCAGTTCCAAGAACAGCAGGCAAAGGCAGTTCCCACCTTCAAATAGGAGGACTGTGGTTTTTTCAAGAATGTATCAGCATTTAAGGAAAGGAGCCAGGAGAGGCTGAATAACACCACCACCACACTTGGTAAGGCATGGGAAGAACAGGAGAGCTTGTCTTCAAGAGCTGAATCTGAAAGACTGCTGAGGTCTATCACCACCACCCTCCCATACCCAGAACAGGCTGAGCACATGGACTGGATCATACCTGGAGGAAATGTAAAGGATAACAAATGACAAAACATTTACAAAATTCTGGTTTAAAACAAACAAAAGAAAACAAAAACAAACCAAAAACCAATCTAAAAGCAGAAAAAGCAGAATTTCTCATATAAATCATAGCAGTGTGTAAGTAGATGTTTGGGTAATGCCAAGACCAGTGAAAGATTCTTCCCTGCAGTTCCTACCACAAAAATCCTCATGGATTTTGTTCCAAATCCCATTTAACAAATTCTCATTTTATGTTACTTCCTTCACCTCCCTCTCCCACTTTTGAAGTGACAACCTCAATTTATTAAAACAAACAAAAAACAAAACAAAAAAAACCCAAGTGTATTAAAACAAACAAAGAAAAACAAACATCCGTCCTATAAAAACATCTGCTTTGATACAAGTATACACACCCACCAATATAGTCAGTATGTGGGACTGTGGCTATGAAGGAGATTAAATAAGGAGTACATGAACTACTTCTCTTTTATCCTCGTCCCCTCTGTCACTCGTTCACTTCAATACTTTTCTTTCAGGGCTCTACAGCACAGGGAAAGACACCACATTTACATTGGGTGTTGGCATCAACCAGTGCCAATTTCATCTGAATCACAGCCAAGCACTTGGCACTTCAGGCATAACACGTGCAACCTCCAAATGCCACGTCCTATATACAGTAGCCTACATGTGGCTGCCTCCATTGGTACAGTCATCATTTGATCAAACATCTTTTCCATTAAGGAAAACAATACTTGTGATGCTTTTAACAGGGAAATAATCATTGTTAACAGAGTGAAAAAAAACCCCAAAGAATGCACTTAGAACAAATCATTATGAATTCTGTGAAGAAAGGAAAAGGAGGGAAGTCACAGTATTTTGGGGAAGAAGTAGAGATTTTGGAAAAAAAAAAAACCAACAATCTCAGCTAATTAAGTAACTAAGCAGTTCCAGTCATTAGAGGTTTAATTTCAGCACAGCTGAATAATTCTCAGTTCTACATATATCTCCAAGTACCCAGACAACAGCAGACATTTGACAATCTCTTCAGTTAAAATACCATCTTTCTCCCTTGCTGCTGCATAAGAAAAACAACAAACCAGCACACAGGAAAAGCGTCATGCCATCAAGAGAGATGAAAAACCCCAGCACAGATACCTACTGTAGAAATACTGTCAAAAAGTAGCATGTAACCTAACCAGATAAATACCAGATTTCGTTGCTATCTCTGAGTAAGTTTTGTAATTAACTGAAGCTGATTTGTGGCCACCCTGCTACTTAACATTCCTGCTCTCTCCATGGTATGTGCCTGGGAAAGGCATCTTGCCCAAAGCAGAGGGTGGGCTGGAAGGCAGAACTTCCCCTTTCAACAGCAGTGCAAGCTCAAATTTGCTCCAGCTGGTCTTGAAACCACACTCCCCTTGGAAAGCACCTTAGGCACTGCTCCTGCTACATGGGATCCCACCACCCCTCCCTGCAGAGTTCATTGTCCATTCTAGGGCCTTGCTGCAGTTTTTCACATGACACCCAACACCCAGTTTAATTTGGGAGCTCCCTGTAATTCCTCCCTTCTCTTGGTGGCCACCTCCTCTTCCCCCATCCACGAGTCAGAGGCTATGTGCAAACTCCTCCTCACTTCCTCTCTTTTGCACAGACAGCAGGAATATATCAACAAATCAAACCTTGCTGGTCAAGCAGGCAAACCTCACTGCTACAGCTAACCCACTGTTGGACCCACAGGCGGTACGAGAGGAGGCTGCTGCTGGTAGCTCTGGGGTTACACTCTCGAGCAGATAGCAAACCAGATCTAAGATTTTACAAGGTCAAACAGGTAAATAATCAGACACTGAAGAAGTCTTAACATGAATGAGGTGACAGAAATCAGCAGCTATGAGTGTGGAGGGCCGCCATCCTCTCGTGATGCACAAAAGAAACAGCAGAGAAGGGGCACTGTGCTCCTCATACTGACCAGCTGCACACTGGTTGTTTCCAGGCTGCCCTGGGCCACAGTGCACATGGACAGACCACAGCCTTAAAATACAAATGAGGCAGGTGCAAACCATTAGTCAAAACCAGGCTTGTAGTAATTCAACCTGTAAGCTTCAGGTACCCATTACATTTCATGCAATTAATTTTTTCAAATACTTTGCTTTCAAGCTGACTCCAAAGAGGGAAAACTTGGCCATTCCACTGTGAGCATGCAAGCCTTGTTTCTGAAATGAGGCACCCTCAAACAAACAATTTCTACACTTTCCACCTGCAGAACAGTATACATAACCTCGTGCTTTATAATTTTATATTATATTTACTCACACTTCTCTCCACAGTTTTGTTATCTCCATTTCTTTGCCTCACTATTACTATTTTCTTTTGTATTTCTGCACATTTCTTATGTTTTTCTTTTGAGGCTTTACTATCTTTTTTCTCCTGTAACTCGGGCCTCAGTGGTTTCTTTCTTTAAAATCTGTTGGGATTAAACTGATCAATGCTAATAAAGACACTCTTAAATTCACCTTTCAATCTAAGTACATCCTAAATTAACTTTCACTGAAAATAAACACAGCATAAATACAAGCTTTTAACATTGGAAAAATATTCTTGTCCAAACCTGGGCATTTTTCACTTTTCTGAATGATTATTAGCACAGTTTTGTTTCTCTCAGTCCACTCCTTTTTCTAAAAACACTTCTCTTCTATTAGACACTTTCCTACCCACTTTTCATTGGACACCAACAGTGGTTAAACTCACAATTTCTGCAGCACCAACAAGACTTTATGTATCTGCATTCCTCCACTTCCTTGTTTCCAGAGCCAATACATTTGTTGTCAGAAGGACAGAAAAGGAAAGGAGCAAAACTATCAAGCCAGTTTTTCCTTTCTCTCTATTATCAAGGCCAACAAGGCAAAACTGTGAAGAAATTTACTATGGGTTATAAACCATCAAACATTATGTAAAAAAACCCAACTGCATGAAAACTTTCACTTCCCTTTTGTCAGTTCCTCTGCTAAACTGGGTAGGTTAGGCTCTGTTTCTTAGTTTAATTAGTCAGAAAGTAAGTACATAAAAGTTTCTGGATGGCAGCCATTGAGAGGAACCCTGTATGTGGACTTCCCAGTTTATATTCTTAAACACCAGTCAGATTAAGTGTGAAGTCTGATTCCTGCTGCATCCTTGATGAAGGCAATTGCTAATGCATGTGGAAAGCTGTGTAACCACAGTGGTGCCTGGAAACAAAGCAAGCCAGTGCACTACCTCCAACACTGCTCCCTCAACTTTTAATGCAGAGACTACCAGACCAAATCAATGCCTATCCTCCCTTTCCATGAGCTGTACACAAGCCAGAATTTACAAATATGCAATAGGGACTGGTTTTTTCCCCATTATTCACTGATATTTGCATTGGTTTAGTGGACAAATTTATACAGAACAATCCAAACTACGTCATCTTAATACCATGCTCCTCTGTGCAGGACTGCAAAGGCAACAAAATGTCTATTACATAACACTTCTGTATTAAATATTAATTTTCAGATAGGAAGCTCTTGAACCAAAAGGTTGTTTTCAATGATTAACAAATCAGTGTTGTATAAGCTTGGTTATTTAATCAGTGTAATTAATAGAGGCAACAAACCATACATTTTATTCACATAACATGAAAAAAAATCAACTTTTTATGTGCACACATCAAAATATATCCATCCCTAGCACACAGATTCAGCAAGCCTGCACTGGGGTAACCGCAGGCATCTGCATTTTTTTATGCAAGTTCATCATATTCATATACCCATCCCATGCACTTGTTCTGTCCTTAAAGCTATAATCTCAGGTTGGAAAATCACTGCAGCAAGAGTAAAGTGCTTCAAAATCTTTCCACACAAAAAAATCCCTGTTTTTAACAGGCATGTTGGTATCTGTGCAATTGGCCAGACTTGAAAACATTAGAGGTGTGGCAGCCCTGGCTTCTGTAGGACCCAAGGGCAATCAGGAACACCTTTTATAAAGAAATTTATCTTAATGATGACTTGTAAAGAATGAAGTTTAAGAGAGGAAAAAAAAAGACAAACCTGTATCTTGGCTGTGACTTTGTAGCCATGAGGTTGCATGAGGACAGGCAGGAGTCTGTCTCATTGCTCCATCAGGACTATAAAGAGCTTTCATGTACGGGGTTTTTGCTTTCTCTGGGTATCTTTACAAAATGAATGGAGGGAAGGGGCTCATCTTGAGCATCCCTGCCTCCAGCAGATGGTCTCATCAAATTTACAAGCTCCCTGTGAGTGTCACAGGTAAGACATCTAAAACAGCAACAGACACTTTAGCCTCATCCATGGTCTAACCATGCCGGGGAAATCATCAGGAGACACAACTCAGACAGAAAAATCCTGAGCAAATGAATCAAGAGATTTTGAAACTCCAGTTTGAGACCCGTGCTTTTTTCTTTTCCAATTTATATGCACAGCAAACAGTTTGAGATACATCATAGGAAAAGGTAACAACAGCATTAAATTATCTGTAGTGCCCACCCCTTAGGTCTGAGAAATCTTCCACTGCAATTTTCTGGTCTTCAAAATAGACCAGAAAAAAATGGAACACCTGAGATGGCTAACTTTTTACAAGACCATATATAGAAGGTTTTGGGGGTTTTTTTTAACACTAACAAGAATCAGGCAGATCAGAAGAATCAGACTGACCACACAATACAAAAAGCAAGACCATGATGAATAAGCAAAAGTGCTATCCTCACCCACTGCTGGATGCCACATGCTTTCAGCCATGTTATTTCTTCCTACTTCTTAATCAGTTACCTTCAACAAAAAAGGGCCTCCAAAAAGAAAAAAATATCTGAGCAACAGCTATCCTTCCTCCTCCCTAAGGGTGCCTGTATTTTACACCACGACTGCTTCTCAAGTCTTGAATGTCTCAATTACTTCAGTCTCAGAACAAATCACTTCTGAGGAAAGAGCTCAAGTGGAAAGAAGGAAAATTAGTTTTGAGGCTACATTAACAATATGGTTTTGTATCCTGATGATACATACTTGAAAAGGGAGAAGAAAAACTAAGGTATTTTTTTAAAAACAGTTCTAACAAACAAGTCCTTGGTGCAGCCATACTCACTCACTTCCCATACTACTGCTTGCCTCCAAGTGTTGGGCAAAAGTGGCATTTTGCTGGCTTGATTTCAAGAAAACAAGTTTTTGCCTTCCAAGGATATCTCCCTCAACATTCTGGCAGCTGCTACATGAATGTCTTTTAATTTCTCTTCCTATCCATTTCCTGAAGGAGGACAAGAACCTGCTCTTGCTACAGCTGAAGAGAATATAGAAATAAATGAAAAGAGCTTCAATTCTTTTAATTAAATAAATTTGTGGTAAGAGAAAGACTGAAGCAGTGTCAGTTAAAATTAATGATGTGGAAATCAGTATTACTGACGGTATTAGGTGCCAACTTGACTTGTGACGCACTTTTCTTAACACGCCAAAACCAAGATGATTCCCAGGAAGTTAAACACTAGAAATCCTGGCTTTGTTCTTTCCTAAATTTGTTTGCAATCTCTGAGGGGAGAAATTGCTTGGCAAGCAATTGGTACCTATTCTTTGTTATATGGTTAAAAGAAAATTGTACTCAATTTGCTCCAACCATAAGATCTTGAGCCAAACCCATCCCCAACGCAAGCAAGTCAAACTTAAACGTAGCTCAAAGTGTTCTCAAGGTTAGAGACACAGGATAGCCTTGAAACACTAACTACAATTGCTTTCACAAAACATAATGCTACTAGCTGCTAGAAAACTGCATTTCACAAACACCTTTCTTCGTATTTCAGCCCTGTGTGGACCCACAGCAGCTCAGCATCACAGCCAAGAATAAACATTTCCAAGATCAAGCAGCACTAGTGCAACCCCAGAGAGCCTCACACATGCCTGTGGACTCATTAAACTATACATACATGGGAAATTAGTCATGGACACAAGCCTTTGCATGGTGAAGTCCACAGACTTTTCATTGCTTGTTAGAAAAACATGTTTAGAACGTCAGCTATGCAAAAGCACACACAAGTCCTTATCTAAATGTAAGCTGGGGAAAAATATTTCCATTTTTTGTAACACAGCAATAGCTTTTTCTTTTTATGTTGGTTAGGATATAATCTTCCCACCACCAAGAGATAATAAATAAATAAAATGGAAAGAAAAAAAAAACAAAAGGAGAACTGTGCAGCCCTATTTCAATACTAGCAAGAAATGGAAGAATTTAAATACCAGAAACTAAAATAACAGGTTTTGTTCTTTTCACTTAATGTTACTGTGCTATTGTATATAACATCTAAGTAAAACAAAAATTGCTAATTGTGTTTTATGATATTCAGGGATCTACAGCAACTTCACGAATTGGAAGATAAAGACTGCTTTTTTGAAAGGAAATTAAAACCTTCAGAGTTCATTATTTCATAAAATACTTACACTGGAATTCCCAGGTTTTTTTGGCACTCAGTTGAGAAACTTGTTTACTGAGTTCCCCCAGTTCTCCCATTTGTGACTCGAGCTACTTCTCAGCACAACAGCATTGGGCAGCCCCACACAGAGGAAGTGCTTTAGAACTTAGGAAGCCTCAGGACACTAACTCAGTGATCACAGTGCCCATGTGCCTGTACCAAAACCCCTCTGGCTCTTAGAGGTGCAGGGGAAAGCAAAGGGAGACCTGGGGCTGAGGTGCTGAGTCAGCACTGTCTGCACAGCAGCCCAAGCCAACCCTCAAACACGCCACAAAAGCAGGACCTGCCGCAGCCCTGGTGCCATCAGAGAGCACACAGCAGGTGAGAAACTCAGCCTGTGTACAGGCCTGATTCAAAACCCACTTACTGCCACTGGCTTTAACAGACTTTGAACAGAACCTCAATACACAGAAGAAATGGGAAGACCTACAGAATTTAAAAGAACCGACTCCAACCCAGGAAACTTCAGTAGAGTCCCTTATAAAATTGCATGAAGGCACAACACACATAGCTACAAGTGCTTCTGACCACAGGGATGGACATACCCTTTTCCCCACCAGCCTTTATTCTCTTACCCTCCTGTCACTGGCAGAACTTACTGCAAGCCCAGCACAAACAGTATTAGCTTTTTTCCTCCCAATCCAGTCATGCAGTCAAGCAAACTGCCCATACACAGGAGGCAGAGCTGTGGTATCTCTGTGCCACCGCCCATGTATTGCTACACCAGAGAAGGAGGCAACAGGCACAGAGGGCTAAGAAAGAACTGGAATACAAGAACTACATTTCAGGTGTACAGCTATGTGTTAGTACAATGTTCACTAGCTAATCTTTCCAGGGCAAGCACCCAAGTGCTTTCACTCTCTCTGCATTGTTATTATAGAGGTTGGCTCCTATTAATGATTACCTTCCTCTGAGTGCAGTCTTTCTTCATTGCTGGTACTGCTGCTTAGAATTCCTCTTCCAGATCCCAACAAGCCAGACAGATTACCATCCCCTTAAGGATGTCAAGACTGGTAGAGATATCTATTGTGTATACCTGGATCTTACAAAACAAATGACAGCTTAACATTGCTCCCTTCCCCGCATAACCTCACATAGCCCTTGCAAACTTTTAATCTTTTGAGTTGAAGTAATCACAATTACGAATAACAGCATCTATTTAATATTCCCTGCCATTATGTGCAAGAAAACAGACGCAGAGAACAGGCAAGTGTTTTTAAACACTAAACAAGCTACAGGCAAAGCACTAAATGAGTTTACTATAAAGGCAATGCCTGCCTAGAGACACCGGAGAAAATTCTGTAAAAAAAATATAGGTCAGGACCTCGTAAATCAGTTTCAACTAACAATAAAAGGTTTATAGGGCATTTGTAAGGCACAGAGTGAATAGGATCCTGGCCCCAAGTAAGGCTTGGTGAATTAATTTAAGATGGCAATCAAGAGCAAATAACACAACACTAACCCTACCCTGAGTTTGAAGAAAGATGGTTTCCTTTGCCTCCAGGAAGAGATGAGGAGAAAAAACCAAAACACCACCACCAAAACCAACAGACAAGACAGAAACAAATAAAAAGAACAAAGAAAAAACAAACAAACAAAAAAAACCAACACAGAGAAAGGGACTTAGCTACCCCATCTGGCATGAGAGTGCTTTTTTGATAGCTCAGAGCTGTGCGTTTAAAGTCTCTGCCCTGTTCATGCAAATTTCTCCCACCCTAAAGCCCTCTCTCCCCAAACAAGCGGGCATTGTTACTCCCCACCTTCGGTTTTACAGGCAGAAAATACTACCCTTTCCTATTACGGTGACAGACATAATGCTGAAAAAACCCCAAACACTTCCCTGTAGTGTTTGGTGATTTTTTTAAAGGTGTAACTGGCAAAGCTTACGAGTAGCAGATACCCCAAAGCGCTCTCTGCACCAGCAGCTAAGTCAAGTAAAACATCACTTTCAGCACCACCATTACAGGAAGTACTGCTAAGACTTATCCACCAAACAACACCACCATCACTACCGTCCTCCATTTTCCAGTCTGAGTTACCGTCTCATGGCTCTTACACACTGGGAACGTCCAGAGGAGAAAGTGCCATGGCCTGCAGGCCTGGTGTAAACGCAGAGCCTGAATCCCCCCCATGACCGCGGACCAGCTCCCCTAAAGGATGCTGGGCAAGTCACAAGCCTTCTGCGCCTGAATTCGTGTTTGTTTAAGAGCAGTAGCAGCACTTGTGACGGAGGGGGGGAAGAAATGGAGGTTGCAAGACAGGAGCTGCCGTGTGCTGTGCCAAGCTCAGGGATCCTAAAGGAGCAGGAGTCGATATTGCCACGTACTGAGGAGCCGGGGGAAGGGAGGAGACGCGCCCCGAAAATACAGAGATGGTTATCTGACAAGGGCTGCTTCTGCCCTGAAGATGTGCTCTATTGACTGGCTTGGGCCCTTTTAATCTGCGTGTGCTGCAACACGAAGCACAGCTGACCCCACACAAAAGCCGCACAGCTGGCGGCCCCCAGAGCGGCCGGATCCAACCCCACTGGCCTCGAAAGGGGCTCGCAGTTCCAGCCGCATTCCCCGGCACCACGCCGTAGTCCCAGACCCGGCACCGGGCCGGTCCCGCTCCCGTCGCTGGCTCCCCGCCCATGCGGGCACGTCCTGCGTGGATGCGCATCCCGCGGGAGAGCAGCGCGACGAGCGCAGCCACCCCCGGGGTCCCGCCGAGGCTCACCGGCGCTGGCAGCAGCACCAGCGAACCGGCCCAGGCCGGTCTGCACGCAGAAAAAGATAAAGAGAAGCACGAGGGAAAGCGCGGGGAGGGAGCGGCGGGGGTGCCGGTGAAGATGCCGCCCCCTCCCCGCGGCCCCTCCGCCGCCCGCCCGACCGCCTCCCGCCGGCCCCGCGCACGCCTCACCTCAGGGACGGCTCTGCGGGCTGCGGACCCCGAGAGCCGCCCGGCCGAGCCGAGCCGTGCGTGCGGCGGGGGCGCAGAGCTTCTCGGCGGCGGTCAGTCCCGCGGCGCTGCCATGCGGGCGGGCAGAGGCGGGGCGGGCTCGGCTCCTAGCAGCGTCCTGCAGCGCGCACCCGCATGGCTCGGCGTGCGGACAGCACCGGCTGCNAGAGCCCGTGGGGCGGTCTCGGTGCGCAGGTAAATGGAACCTAGTGCGTGAGCCAAATAAAACAGCGACAAGTTCAAATTGCGTGGCTTAATTATTAAAATATTATCATGGGGTAGGAGGAAAGTTATTTTATTTCTCTGTTTTGAGCCCGTGAGAGAACCAAAAAGTCGAAGGCGTCGCTGGCATCGCAGGGACGGATTCCTGCACGGCGGCTCCAGAGGCTGAGCACAGGACACTGAGGAAGAAGCCGAACTGACCCTGATCGTCACTCCGAAATCCACTAGAAATTTTTTTCCTCCTTTAACTGAAAAGCCAGCGATATCTCTAAATATTAACACTTAAGCACTGCGCCCACACGTGACCAGACCTGCGGGTCTTTTTAACTAGATGTCATCTATTACCTTTGAAACTTATCGGTCTTAATGTTAAGAATGAAATTTAAAAAAAAAAAAACAAAAAACGAGCTCATCTTTTCCATATTTTATTTCCTCCCCATGTTTTCAAGAACTGCAGGAGATGGGAAGTGATATTTGGTGCTTGTTCAGAATAGCTTTATGGCCCTTTAAAGATTGAGAATTTCCCCTTTATATTTTTAGATGCCTTTTTAATCAGACCTTCTGGTCTAAATGACTGTATGATGTATCTAAGGTTACAAATGAAAGCACTTCTTAGCAACAATTGACTTCTGAGACCAGAAAAAATCAGGCCAGCTTGTCCTGCTCTCAGCTGTTCGGCACTATTTTCATACCAGAGTTTTCATCTGGTGGGGAATTTTAGCAGAGCTCAGATTTAGTCTAATGAGCTGTCAATTATTTTAAGCTTTGATTTTTAATACCTTCATTTTGCCTTTTGGTTATTTTCTTCCCGGAGGTCCTCATCACTTGTGTTATTTTTGGCCAACGTTTTAGACCTCAATGTTTTAGACCTGTTTTCTCAATAAGGGGATTTTATTATCTATTTACTTATTTCTGCCCTGACCCAGTGGCCAAGGCACATAGGGTGTGTACTACTGGGGCTCCACAGTAAGGGAGGGTTAATAGAGATAAAAGCAGTCCAATCTGGTAAACATCAAGGCAAGTGAAAACGGATAATAACAAGAGCTGCTGGCTGGGAAATCCTGACTCGAAGGCAGCTGGCAGAGAAATTCAAGCAGAAGAAAAAAGGATTTTTTCAGATGCCAGAGCTGGTCAGAGCTGGCTGAATCCACATTCACTTAGCAATCAGGATGCTTTGCCAAGCTGAGGCACACCAGCAAAACAAACAAATGGCTCTGGGGACCTGAGAGAGAAGACACCTGGAACTGGGCAGATCCAGATCCAATTAAGATTCCCTTTCCGACAGGGCAAACACAAGTGTGAAGGACTTACCTCCTACAGAACATATGCTGGGTTGGTTGTTTGGCTTTTGTTTTGGTTTGGGTTTTTTTCCACTTGTTTTGGTATGTATTTAAAGGTAATGCAAATGGGTTTTAATTTAAACCTCTCTACACTGTCTCTTTCAAGCTTCTCTAGTAGAGACCTCTCCCACTGTTTCAGGTTTGGTCTTCCCCAGGCTGAAGTCTGAGTACTTTTGGCCAACTCTTTCTAGATTGCTGTTTCTGGCTCTGACCACCTAGGACATGCTAGGTGGGACAGAAAAGAGAGGAGGGGAATTATAAATCTAAAAGAGCTCAGTCTGGGGCAAATAAAAATCTCAACTGTTTTGTTATCCTGCTATAGTCTATAGGCAAAAGTACAAGTCAGCCATCTCCAAGTTACTCCATGTGATAGAAAAGATGCCAGAAAGCTGAGGCTGTGGGGGGAAAATGGCTCTTCTCCACTTGCACAGTTTTGACATTGGCCCTTTACAATTAAATAAACTAATATTGTTATTTTGATTTGTGGCTCAGAGAACTGAGTTAGTGATTACATTAACAAGCAATAGCAATGCAGCCATATGTCTCACAGGATAAACCAATCCTGTTTGGTTTTACAACTGCATTTTAGTTTCAATTTTCCAAATTCCATAACCTTGAGTAGCCAAATGTGTCATATTTTTCAACCTTATTGTTATCCTCATTCTTATATCATTGAAAATTTTTAGAAAATATCAGCCCTCCAACAGAGTTATGGTTTTGGCCAGGTTGAAAGCTGAGCATTTATTCTGAGATTATTTCCAGTACTTTCCTTCTGTCACTCAAACAGCCATATTGTGCATCTCATATATACCTGCATGACATTGTCCAACAGATGTCCAAGTTCAGTCCAAGGGAGCCAGCTGCAAAAGGAACACCAGCAGAAGGTGAACATAAGGAAGAGATGGTGTCAAAAATAGTGCATGCCAATGGTTCCTCAGAAAACAGTGAGAAAATTCCATACTGGGAAATATTTCAGTCCTGGCTTTGAGTGGGCTGACAAATTTTTCTCCCAAGCAAATTTAAGATGAAGGGGAATTTTGATATTGTGAATTAGAGAGGATAACCTTTAAAGATGCCTTCCAACCAAACTATTCTATGATTCTATGATTCAGAAGTAGATGAGGCAGTAGTTACTGGGGAAGAAGTGAGGTTGGCTACACAGAAGAGAGAGACAGGTAATTGGCTTTTTGACAGAGGAATTGGCTTTCCCCTCTCCAGAAACAGGGCAACTTGGCTTCATGGAATGGGCAAAGCATGAACGGGAAGACTCCAGTTTAAATAAGGAGGAGGATGCATGTGAGTCACTTCTCTTGGCTACTGGCCACCTGTTTTCAAGAAGGAGTGTTTCTAAGTGCTGAACAGCTCAGCCTGTGGTGTTCACCCAGGACACAAGGGCAGGACGATGGGGCTGGGGATGCAGTCAGACTTGTGAGCCCCCATCTGCCATTGCCCCCCTCGTGCCCATTAGTGCCACCCCTGTGCCACACGCCCCCCATAGGGCAGCGAGGCTGACTTTCCAGGAAAAATTGGGTGATGTGTTGGCAGCTGGTTTACTGTCCTGCAAGCAGATGTGGGCAAGGGCCTGCTCTGCATATGCCCACAGCTGGCTGTGGAGAGCCTGTTGCATGGAGAGCCAGCCATGGGACGTGGGGCTCAAGGCCTCTGCTCTTCCCGAGAGGAGAAGGAAGGAGAAGCCAGAGGGCTGTGATCCTGTGCTACCAGACTGCTGCAGCTCAGTCTGCCCCATCATCAGGACAAATTGCCAAAGCTTTCAGAAAGTCTAATCAAATTATCAGATGATCCTCCTTTTGATACACTTTCACTGACAATCCCAAAGATATTGAAGAAAAGAAAAAAGCATGTTTTTCCAATATAAAAAGCATTGCAAAACCCTGTCCCTACTAGGTTAATTTGTAATTCCATCAATTTTTTTAAAAATGCTGCTAACCAACTTTCTTTGCCACTATATAACTCCATTATAAACAATTATCCAGACCTGTGTTACCACTTTTTCTGAAGATACTTTGCTATTATGCTTGTCTTCAAACACCTGGCACAGCAGCCTCTGTATTAAAAACACAATGACTCTTGGAGGCCTTGCAAGCCAGCCTATTATGGCTGGGATTCTCCCAGCTTCTGAACTTCCTGGATGGAAAAAAGATCACTGCTTACCTTGTCTTTGTGCTGAAAAAAAGGAATGAATGACTCTTTTAGATAAACAGCAGTTTCTACTTACATCCGGAACACCACCATGTGCTCACCAGTTCTTTTGTTTCATCTGTGATAATATGTCAGCCATCCAATGTGCAGTTTCTAAAAATTTGGAGGTTGAGGCCTTATTCCTAGCAACTACCTTTGTATTTTGAAACAAGAGCAGCAGGCATGATGGTGTGCATTGCAAGCAGTGTGTGTTAGCACACTGCAGCTCAGCAAAGTTTTTCAAGTGATGGCAGGAACACATGCTGGCTGCTTCTGATTACACAGAAGACTTAGTTTTCATGAGTTCTCACATTTCATCCAGTGGAGATACGAATAGATGGCCAATCTGTTTCATTCTGTACTTAACAATAAAGGACTATAAAGTCACAAAACACACAGCATCATATGAGATGGGAGGCATGGCAGTGCCTCAATATATGATTTGAAATAATTCGTGCTTATGTGAAATATACATGTAATAAGTTATGCTTGTAAGAAAAATTCTTAAAGTTTTAAACCCACAAGCGGAGCTGGGGAGATTGCTTCACAAATTGCGAAATCAGAGCTGGCAGCAGAGAGAAAGACCTGATGAACAAACTAGAAGACGTGGCTCCACACGGAGATGGGCCCTTTCCCAGGGGAATTCAGGAAACACCCAAGCGATTAATACACGATAAGTGTCTACTATCGAGATAGCCAAAGTCCAGGGACACGCATCCCGATAACTCCATGATCAGCATTCATCACTTCCCAGAAACGCCTTTGTCCAGCCCAGCACAGAGAAAGAAAACTACATGAAAATGTGAAGCCACAAAAAGAACAGAAGAAACTCTGCCCCAGGCAGACAAAAACTGTATAAAAACTACCCAGACAGAGACAGCTTAGTGAACAGAGGGGATCCGGAGCGATAGAGTTCGGATCAGAGTTCACCCAGCGCCGATCCCGAGGTCCACGCTGTACCTTTGATTGTGGCTATCAGAGACCCGATCTTGGTCGCGCAATAAAATCTATTTTTTTAAAATTATTAATTCAGCATTATCATTTATTACCCATAACAGCAGGAAGGCCATAAACTGAGCTGCAGGCAAACCTGCCCTTCACCCTGGCAGCTTGACAGGGTAGGACTTTCTTTTTTTTTTTAGCAGAAACAAGACTATGGCTGTGCGTTGCTTGGCCAGCCCAAGATGGAGCCTGTGTCAGTCAGATGTACTGGCTGGTACCATGGATCTGTACACTCAGAGCCCAGGCAGGAACCACCACTGAGATGTTGAGTACCTTCAGATCTTGAGAGCCAGCAGGCTGGGAGTTAGTCTGTGCCAGTCCACTTAATCTACTTAGCTCTTCCTATTTTCTTAATTTTGCACTTTACTGCTTCTATGATCTCTGCCTCTTCTGCTGAACACCATTTCCACAATTACTAAATGCTAAACATGGACACTGAATAGGAAATAAAAATTAAAAAGCTGTCATAATCAGAATTAGGAGGATAAGACCAAAAGAAGCTTTCTGGTGTCACACTTTGTCCAGCCCTGCTCTCTGTAACAATTTCCCTGCTTTCCCTGGGACATTTCAGTCTGTTACTTCTTTCTTCAAATCATGCCTGAAAGCCCTTTTTTCCCCTTCAGATCTCAATTGGCTTTCTCAGTGAAATGGCTGCGGCTCCATGTGCAAATGGGGTGACACAAAACCTAAGTGCCCTACCTGGATCTAGGACAATGGTGGCCTTTAAAGAAATGGCAAGCCAGTTATCTTCAGAGTGCTGAGCTGTACCTGTGCTAGCACTTAACCTTTACTTCCCCAATCACACAGGTACAATAGTTAGACCTCGCTGATTTTGTTATTCCTTTGGAATAAGTTTCCTTAAAATAGCCTAGCCACCAGGGCGTAATGAGGTGCACAGCTGGGCAAAGCTTTCTGAGCAGCAGGAGCAAAAAGAAAGAACATATGTGGGACCAAAATGCTCTGAGCCTGCAAATGACTGATCTCCAGTCATTCAAAATGGCTAAAGATTTAGCCATTTAAAGATTTAGACTCACCCAACGAGAGTAGAAAAAACCCCAAACAATCCCCCTTCCCAAACCCCCCCCCAAAAAAAACCAAACCAAAAACCAAAATGAAAAAAACCACCACACAAGAAAAAAAAAAAAAAAAACCCAACCACCAAAAAGCTACCATATTTGAGGAATACCAGGCAAAAACAGCAGGGAAAAAAGGGACAAGGGAATAATATTTATATCTTACATGCTGCATTTTCTCTCTGCCTTCCTATTTTAACATGGAGCAAAGAAACCACTAGTCATTCTGTAGAAGGAGATCATAGAACTTTTATTTTAAAATCAGGGACCCAGAGGTACTTAGAGCTCTTTTCCCACCTCAAGAACTGCAAAAGGGCTGCTTTTTTTTTTTTCCACTAAAAGAAGTTGATTTTGTTTGAAATGGGCTATATTATTCTTACTTTAAATGCAGCACATCCTGCTAGTTATGTGTACATATTCTAGATCAAACAAAATCAATTGTTCCATTCTATCAGTTCTACCCACGGGAAAAAATAGCAACAACATGATATAAATTCACCTCTGAAATCCTCTTCCCAATACTTTTCCAAATACAATAAACAGTAAACCAAAGTATTCCAGTCACTAAAGCTTCTATAATTAGATACTCACTGTCAGTTTAGCATCACACTATCTACTCTAACATTACACACCTTAAAGATTCTAAGTATTCCTGCGATTCCTATGCACAGCCACCATGGCATTCAGCATGATAATTTTAAAACCTGCTTTATCTCCTATTCCAAAGACTGATACAAAGGAGTGTTGCACACACACGCAATGACAGGAAAGAAAGTTACTCTAATGTCCAAATAATTTGTTTCTCTGTATTTAACTTGAATATAAAATAACTGGAGAAAGCACTGGTAATATTTTTATATATTAGAGGGCATAAGAGCAGCAAATTCACTGTCAACACTGTATAGCCACCACAAAACATATATCTCCCCCAGCCACAAACACCTTCAACTTATTACCATTTAGAAATAGGTAGAGGGAGAAGGAAGGTCTGATCATGCCTTAACCTAAAATAACGTTTTGCTTTGTCAGGTTAATTATACGTTCTGACATCAGAAACTGAAATTAGCAGGCGATTTTCCCTTGGGTTGCCCAGAGACTGTAGAATGAATCATGCCCGCTCTTGTGCTGCACCCGGGACCACTGAGAACAAGGGATGGAAAGACCAACATGTTTATTTCCTTGCTCTGATCTCTGTGGCTAGGGAGTCATAGCCACGATCTGGCTTTGTAGGGGCTGTGATGTGGCTGGCTGGTATTGCTGTCATCCCCAGTGTGGCAGAAATGGCCATCAGCTTCCAATGGGGACATTTCCACTGCCACAAAGGCATATTCACTGCTTTCCTTTGATCCTGGTGTGAACCCATGGCACCAGAGTTTCTCAAAATGTCACTGAAACTTTCTGAAATTAATTTGACGTGACAACAGTGTTCAACACAGGGCATTCTCCTTGGAAAAAGACAGCCAGACCTTTTAGCACTTAAATACACAGAAAACATTATCCAAGTAACTAAGATACCCTCCTCCTTACAGCTATTTATAGCACAAGATACCCTGAAGTTAGCCTAAGTCTTAAATCTTAGAAAGAGCACCCAGACAGATCTTTTACTTGTCTCGTTCTGGTTTTTTTTATACCTAAAGTTCTCCTGGCATTTTGTTTCCATGGTGGCTGCTTTTCAGCTACTCCCGCTCTCAGGTCCCTTTTCCCCTCATCCATTCCCGCTGTGAAAAGCTCCCTGCCGGGTGCAGCAGAGCAGCCTGCAGTTACCTCCGTGCACCCCTGCCCGCCTCTCTCCTTCCTGGGCTGCTCCTGCCGAGCTTCTCCTGCTCCTCTTCCTCTCCCGGAGCTCCCTCTGCTGTCGGATGCAGCTGCGAGCCCGCGGAAAGCCCGAGGGACAGGATGGATCTCCGCGGGGGCAGGAGAAAAGGAGCCGCATCCTTGCTGGTCACCCTGCAGGATTGTTCTTTCTGTCCGAATGTCAGAGCAATAGGAAAATTTGCTTTTATGTTCTGTCTCCAGCTGTTTAGTGTAGGACATAAGCACAATGGTGTGGAGTAGCTGCAGACCCAAACTGCTGATTAATCACAAGAGATATTATATGAAAGGAAGGGAAAACGATGCCAAAATTAACGAGTGGAAAGTAAGGCCCCAGCCTGTGAAAGCCATGTGCTTTTTCTGCCTGCTGTAGGCAGACTGGCCTCACACTATGGCAGCCTTGCTGGAGGGCACCTACACATTGCAGGTGCCTGAAGGGATGTGCCAGCTGCAGCAGGCCATGCTCAGCCAGGGCATGGGAGGTTTAATCCCCCGGCCCCGTGGCACATGGGCATGAGCAGGGGGATGCTCACTCTCCCATAGCTCCCTGCAGGGCTATCCCCTCGCCACGTGGCACACAGGTGCCTCACTGCTGGCAAGATGCTCAGCAGCTCTCGCTCTGCTGTGCTTTGGGATTCCTAGGATTGGAGAAAGAGAGCACAAGACACCCATTTAGCAGCAGTGAGGGGACTGGGCCTCAAAACCTGCCAGTAACTTGTGCTGCTTTCTGCAGGGGCAGAGCCATGCTGCCCTGGTGCCCAGGGACAGTGCACGGCTCCAGTCCCACCCTGAGGAGTGTGACACGGAAATGCAGCGAGCTGTCCCCTGCTAACGCTGCCACGCTGGCACACAAACTGCATTTGCCTTCGTATGTTGCCATAGGAACTACAGCCCCAGCATCTGCTCCTGCTGCTCCCTGCCACGCTGCCTCTGCACCCCACTGGGCTCAGCCCACTTCTGCTCCTCTGCCAGCCTGATCGTGCCTCCCCCTCACTCACGAACTCCCTGCCTCATCCTCTTTTTGGGTGACAATCAGATTACTGCTGTAGCAGTTAATTATTGCATTAGTTATAATTTGCCTATTCATTTGTCTTTCCCCTTCCCTCCCACCTTGGAATAATTCCATTTCTCCATCCTTTCCATCTTCACACCACCTCTGCTGTTTAACTCCCATCCCCTTTTGTCTTGCACTCCTCAGCCACACAAAGCTTTGCTGCACTGCTCTACCCTTTCTTTCCTCTTTATCTCCCTACTACTCACATCTCTGTGCCCTCTCCTAACACCTCTTGCTCCATCCTCTCTCTCAGTCCTCCTACAGCTTTCTTCACTTTAGACCCCCTGCCTACCACCTCAGGTTACTGCTTCACAGAGGTCTTCTACCCCTTTGCAGAGGTACTGCCAGCTTCTCCCAGGTCTGAGCCAGGCTTGTTCATCTCCTGTACTCTCCCTAGCTCTTATACAGTCAACAGCATTACCCATTCTGTGCTCCTACTTATCCAAATACCCCAGAAACTGTATCTTCTGACACCTTCTTTAGCCTCACTCAATCCTTCACAGCTCCAAATCCTCACTTTCCTCAGGCTCCTTCATCAAGACCTCCAAGGTAAGCACCTTGTAATTTCCCCTTGTCCCTAAATCCACCCCTACACACCTTTCTTCTTCCTTGTCCTCTGAATGGGAGAATCCAGCCAGCACCACAGCTAACTTTACCCTCAGCCTAACAACCCTGATCTATACCTTGATTTCAGTCTTTGCACCATTAAGTTTCACAGCCTCTTACTCCTCCATTTCTATCCCCATCCTTCTAGTTGTGTTGCTGCTTCTGATGGCATTAATTGCAAATTCCCTTTGAAGCCATATTCCTTCCTGTCTTATGGAATTGCTTTTCTTCTCTGCTGCCTTCTTTCTTTCCACAAAGACCTTTGGACCAGGACCCCAGTGTCCTCTTTCTATCCCACCCCAGGCACATTATTCATCCTTCCTTGCCCTCATCTCTTCCCTGCCCTCTCTACATGCGAGTCTCCAGCAACCCTATGTACTCCTTCCTCCCCTGTGAAGGACACAAATGTCTCCTGGGTGACCTTCTAGTGACCACCTCATCTGCCTGGAGAGCTTCAGCTAACATCTACAGCTCTGCTGGTCCCTACTCCTGATCATGTCTCTCCACCTTGCATCTCAGCCAACCCCTATCCTTTCCTAGATGAACTGAGTGCTGCTAACACCACCTCCTCTTTTCCTTGCAAATCCCTTGCATTTGCACACTCTGTTTTTCTACTAGGAACATCACTCTTTCTTCCTCTGTTTCTTTTGGTTCCACTTCTGCAGCCTCATTTCACCATCACAAAACTACCAGTGGTCATGAAATCATAACATTTAAACTGTTGCTGCAGGACATGCAGGAGGTGTGCACATGAGAGAGCACATAAGGATGCTTTAAAGGCAAGGAATTTTCCACTTGTATTATATTTTCATACATACTTTAGACCATCTGTGGAAAGCTGTAAAATGACTAGTTGGAAACATATTATAAAATTGTGTTATTTTACTTAAAACATTAATTTAGCAGACTCGGATCTGAAAACTCGGCAAAATGTGAACGGTTTTCTCGCGCTTCCCAATTTTGCTCATCTCTTAACAACAACAAGGTCTCATAGTTTAATGGGACTCAGAACCTTCCCCTACCGTCTGTGACCCTTGAACCCACATTTGGCAGCTAGCTTGGCATGTGTTACATTTTTCATAGTCTCAGGTCCACATGTGCTTGTTAATGCAGCCTGGATTAATTTGCATGTGTGTTCTCAAGTAAGGAAAAGTGAGGCGACGCTTCATTATTTTGTAATGACACCCCTGGACCCTGAGATCAGTACATTACCAAGTCTTTTTTTGGCTTGTTTGCACTGTTCCTTTAGGTGCAGGGATTGGACAGTCACTGTCTTGGGATTAAATTGTAGTCCACATCAGGACTACTCGGATGGGAAGCACTATAAATTTGGAAGTCTGGAAACTGGGATTGGGAATGGAAAAGAGGGAATGACTAGGGGAGATGCTGTGACTAGTACCCTCCTCCAGGGGAGGAGTGTGCTGGAAAAGGACAGACAATTGGAGCATGTGTCAGAGAAAAGATAAGCCATTCGAAGCACAGGTTCTATTCCTGCAATATTCCCCATTACATTTTCCATCATAAGGCAAATATTCCTATGTGGACTGGCCAGCTCTTTGTGGTAACATCAGCAGGCAAAATGTTTTTTTACTATTGTCTTTGCATCTCCCAAAGGACATTTGGTTCGAGTTTCTTTGCCAGCAAATAAGCAGCAAAAGCAGTTGACAGATCAAGATCAGTGATGATGGTAGGAATGAGCTGACCATGTTGGTGGTTGCTGTTTATTCTTCTCTGAAAAAAAATACAACCAGTTTTCCCAGAGCTGCATGAGCAGGAAGGAAGAGCTGATCACTGTTTTAAGCATGTAATGAACAGGGATGAACTCCCTACTTGAGAAACTGGGGCTGGGGGTAGTGAAGATCCCTTAAATGAAGACCTATTTCACTCTTTTTGTGTTACTTACTCCTGTGTGGATGTCCTAAATCTAGGTGAGCAGAATGTGTCTCAGAAACAGTGGCTGGTTTGCTTGGCTTGCCAGGGGGAAGGACAAGGTGAGCTCCACACTGCTGGTGTCCAGGCTGTTGGAGACACAAGCAGAGGAGAGTGCTCTCCTCCCCTTTTGCTTGCCTGCACACAGCAGGTAGGCTGTGTCCTTACCTCCTCCTTTTGGGCTTGCAAAGAACAGGAGGAGCAGAGGGGACATGGCCTTTCCACTCAACTCAATTAGCAGAGTCACTACATACAGCAAAATTCCCAGATCATTGAGCTCACATTAGTGTAAGACTACTTATACTTTCCTTTCCCAGAGCTGGATCATTTGGAAAAGAGGCAAGTCACTATATCCATGGACAAGCTTGTTGTGTTCTCTGTAGCAAATCCATGGCTGGATTGATTTTTGCAGTTTGTCTCAAAGCTGATAGAAAATCTGCCTTTGAAGTGCAGTAGGCATTACAGTGGAGTGGTACATGCACCTCTGGGATGCCAACCTGCCAGATCTCACCTGGCTTGAACACCACAGTGGTGTCTTTGCTCAACATGGTACAAGAATCTCTAGAACACAGAAAAACAAGAATGGATCAGACACACACAGTTGCTGGATCTCCACTTCAAGATTTTTCCCCAGTCCATTCATTTGAGTTTTGTGTATGTTTTCTTACTGTTCCAATTCAAGTGTGAACAGGCTTGAAAAAAGCTGATGCAGGTCTTTGAAAACCCTGAATGCAACCGATGGAGAGGACTGAACTCCCACCTGGACAGACATGATTATGTGTTGACACCTGCAGACCAAAGCTTATTAATTAATTTTTTATTTCTAGGAATTTGAAGGTAGGATGCAGCATTTTTCTGCATCTCTGGTAAATCAGTGCCTGGCATGGCTTCACAAAGGACACAGGTCAGCAGCCAGGAGGGCTTGCAGACATGACATAGGACCATGAGAGATCTCTCTCCTGTTGGAATAAGAACTTGAGGTAAAGAAGGATATTGTCAACAGCGAGACTTTCATGATCCCTGGGGAAGTCGAGCAAACCTTGAGTTGCTCTGAAAACATCCCATGACACTGTTTATGAACTGCACTTGCAGAAGCTTTATGAAACACAATGATACTTTTATTACAAACCTGGAAAACCCCATGCTTTGAAAGAATAGCTCCTTTTAGGTCAAGAAAGCTTCTTTTACCTCACTTGGGGTATGCAAAAGAACCACAGAAAACTGCATGGGTACACGATCCAGATAGATCACATGGAAAGCGCTGAAGGGAAATACAGGCCTCCCTTTCTTCCCATCATTGTGTTTGGAATATGTTTCCAATTGCACTAGTCACAAAGCAATCAAAGAAACTTGTCTACAGTGGCAAAATGAAGATGCCCTATCAGACCACATTACAGGGTGCTACACTATTGAATCCTTAGTCACAACAGAAAAAAACAGCATCCACATGACTGTAGGCCACAATGCACTCAATTTCCATATGTCTTAACAGAAAAGAGGGCACAGCTCTTCAAAGAAACTGAAATGTCTTTAGAGGATGCCCACAAACATGTTTTTCCCCCCTCTTACATCTTTACCCAACATCCCACCTTCCCTTGCATGAAATGGGGAGGAAGGGAGGCCACCCCCTGCAGCACCCAAGGGACAAAGAGCTCATCAGCCAGAGTCCCTTGGCCCTTCCCAGACTCCCAGCAAGCTCCAGTTCCTGCAGCCCATCCTTTATCATCCATCACCTGTGTTAGTAAGCCGTTCCCTAGGTTTGAGGGCAAACAAACGCTTTGCTCATAGGGTTTTGAGTGTGTAACATTTAGCATTCCCAGTCTTGATCTGCTTGCCTGAATGTCTGCTCATTTTAACAGTTCTGCAAAAGAAAACAAAGGCAAAATTATTAAACAATGCGGCCGTGGCTGCATGGCAACACAACAGCTGGGGCTGGCCACCACCACAAGGAGCAGCCTGGCCTCAGTGGGCATGCTGTGGGAGCCCTGGCTATGAATAATTTATCTGGAAGAACAAAGAGAACCAGTAACAGACTTTCTGTGGTGCTCCAAAATCCATCAGAGATGATTGAAGCCTGTTACTGCTATCTTCCAGTACTTTTTATAAAATGGCTGCTATATCTAGCACTAAGAAACACTCTTTTTTTCATGAGGTCACTTTTGCAGCATGAGTAGGATAAGTAAAAACTGCAAAGGAAAAATGTTTCCTTTTCATTACTGCAAAGATACTTACAAGATGGTCAGGCTAGGGAAGTAAACTCTCCCCAAGCTACAGTTGTTCTCTGACCTGAATGAGGGCTCCTCGCAGACCACGCCACTGAGTGCTGCACAGCCGTCTGCTGAGCCTCTGGGAAGGCGTCTGCAGAAATGTGTCCCTTTGCTTCACGGGCCAGGTGCTCAGGCACGCAGAACTCCCTCTGGAAGGGTTCGCAATCCAGCCGAATTCCCACCAGAGGGTGGTGGGTCCAGTGTGCTAAAGGTCCCGAAACGCTGCCTAATGGAGCTTAGACTGCGGCGCTGCCCGGCCTCTACAGCAGGTGCCACTGCAGGCCGCTGCCCGGGCCCCGCACAGCCCGGCCCCGCACAGCTCGGCCCCGCACAACCCGGCCCCGCACAGCCCGGCCCCGCACAGCTCGGCCCCGCACAGCCCTGACCCCGCACAGCCCAGCCCCGCACAGCTCTGACCCCGCACAGCCCTGACCCCGCACAGCCCGGGCCCCGCACAGCTCTGACCCCGCACAGCCCGGGCCCCGCACAGCTCTGACCCCGCACAGC
>VWZP01006607.1:480671-516266 GCA_013396995.1 Dicaeum eximium
CCCGGCCCCGCACAGCCCGGGCCCCGCACAGCCCGGGCCCCGCACAGCCCTGACCCCGCACAGCCCGTACTCCGCACAGTCCGGCCCGGAGGCCGCGGCTCTGGCGTGGGGCTGCCGCCGGGGCCGGGGCCTGGCAGCGGCCCGTCGGCAGGAGGCACCCGGGTGCCGTGCGAAGGCAGCGACACCGGGACAAGGCAGTGCTGGCGCTCCGCCACCCCGCGGCCAGCCCCGCTCACGGCCCCCGGGCACGGCCGTGCTGCCCCGTGACCGCCCCGGGCGGGGGCCGCAGAGCCCGCACAGGGCCGGGCCGGGCCGGGCCGGGTCTCGCACCGCCCGCGGGCAGGAGCCCGGGCACCGCCTTGGTGCGGCCATCGGCGCAGCTCAGAGTGCAGCTCCTTTCTTCGCGGGCACGCAAGGCTTTACACCTTAAAGATCACCTTGGCACTGCACTCCGGGACTGCCATTGCTATTCACAGGGGTTCATGATGACGCTCTGGGAAAAGCCAGCATTCTCCTGTTTCCATGACCAGGAAGAGAGGCAGCCACGGGAGAAAGTGTGCCATGTTGTTAAAGCTGAGCCTCTTTACACCCACACCTTGAATGATGGCAGGTTTTTAACTTCTGTTTCCTTTCTCATTGACGTTTTTGGTCAGGAAGGCATTTCACACCGGAATATTAAAAAAGACTAGCAGAAACGGAAGGAAAAGCAAAGGCACGGGGTGGAAACCCCACCAAAACCAACAAAAAACAAACAACAAAATTAGGGATGAAAAAAGTTGCATGGACTTCTCAGTTCATAGAATTCCTTCCCTCATGGGAGGTCCTCTACTGGACCTACCCTGTTTAGACCCTTGGCCTCACTCACCTGGTCAATCAAAGAAGTGACACTGTGCTGTGCCCCTACCTGCCAAGGCTAATGAAAATTGCTTGTGCCAGGCATCTGAACCCACAAACATGAGATTCCTTCTCCCACAAACATACTTTTCTAGTTGATCATTTTCCTTTCAAGGAGAGGAGGAAAATTCTCTCTCAGTGTCCCAGTGAGCTATGCAGGTCTCAGACACAGCACCCAGCCCTCTGCTCGCTTCACTGCTGCAGTAATTGTGGCTTTAATGTGAACTCTCAGCAGTCACACCTCTAGCAAAATGCTTGAAATTTTGAAGATTATTTTCAACTTCTTGGTCTGTCTCTGAGGCCAGACACTGTCTCCAGACACAGTGTAGAGCCTCAGGAGATGGGTCCATGCAGAAGAAACCACCAGAGTGCAGAGGGGCATGTAAGGATGTACTGAGGCCTTCAGTCTTAGAGATGGGAATAGAGAACAAGAGATGGTGAATTCAGAGATCCATCAGGAAGGAAAAGGAAAAAAGTATGAGCAAGTGCTGTGATTCTCTAGATTCTCTTTTTTGTCTCTTTAGAATCTCTCTGTACTTGCAAAGTGACAGATGAAAACTGGGTGCTACTCCATGCTATCAAAGGCAGATTTTCTGTGACTGAACAGAGCAGCGTTACCCCCTCCAGTGCTGTGTGAGGGATCTCCAGCAGCACTCACCTGCTTAGCCAGAGCATTTCCTGATGAAGTGATGCCTGCCTGTCCTTCACTGTCTTGCCAACAGCACTCTCTGCTGCTGGCCACGTTTCTGCAAGTGCATTATTCTGCCTGTGCTGTCAGCTACCTCAGCTATGTCTGTCTTTCTCCTGACAACAGCTGGTGGATCCCTCAGTACTTCTGACATCTTCCTTGGAGTCACACGATGCTCAAGCTTCAGTGTCTCCTGGTGCTTTCTGTAAAGTGAACAGCACAAGCAGCCTCCCATGCACACACATAACCAAGAGCCCCCTTCACCTTTCCCCAGCACTGCTGCCTGCTTCTCTGGAATTTCTTCCCTGCCAGAAGGCAGCTTGCAGGTTAAGCCACAGAAGGACTGGTGGCAGCATGGCTACATGAAAGGACCTTGCTGTGAACATCGCAGGAGATCTGGCCTCAGGGCTCTGCTTTAAACCAGCTGACTCTGATGTGTGTCAAATCCAGATAATAATAACCAGGTTTAACTTGCTCTTTATGCCCATGAACACAAACTAGACAGAAATCTCTCTAGTCACACTACTAGTGCAAGGGCATCCACATGAGGGTTTGCATCAGTAGAGTTCTGATGGTGTGTTGCAGCCTGTGCCTTCCAGTCACTCAGGATCTAGGGCTAATTTCAGCCATGTTATTTAAGGAATCTCTTTACCTCATGCTGACAGCATTTTCTACAGTGCTTCTGAGCATTGGAACCACATCCTTATAGCCGTGGGTACCTGTTTTTCCATTTTGTCCAAATGCAAACTCTGGTTGAAGAGAGCAGCATTTCTCACAGCTGAAACACTCTCCCCATTACGGGCAGAGCTGCAGCACAGAACCTGTAACCTTAAACTGGCTTTCTGTGTGCTGGCTGTTGTCACTTGTGCTGTGCCTAGCATCCCTCTGTGGGCATTTTCCCAGTCCATCTCCTGGCCTGAGGGCAGGCTGGGAGACCCAGCTGATCCAACCAGCTACCAGCAAGAGAAAGAAAGTCTGTGTGAGCAGTTTTCTTAGGAAACTGCCCTAAACACTGAGGTGAGACAAGTTCAGTCATAAAAATAAATGTGGTTCCCCAGTGCTAGGGAATATTTATGTCACTTGACTCAAACTCAAAATAAAACCCCACAAAAAAAGAACAAAGGCAGCAGGAACCATCGGCTGTTATACAGCATGTGCAATGTCCCCAGCCCCACAGTGCCCAGAGCTAGGGTGGACTCTTAGAAACTGGGGGGCATCACAGGTCTTCTAGGGGAGGTGTCTCTGTTTTAACCCTGACATCAACCACTGAAATGTGTAATTAGGCAGAGTGCTTTTTTGGAGCTGTCTCTATATCTGTAGTAAGGCTGCTCAAAGTGTGTAATTACTCAGACCCAACCGTCCCACAGATGCCAAGTGAAGGACAGCCATGGCAAACTCCTCACAGCCATATTCCTGCTCCACAGGACACACAGGTGGGGAATGCAAGCACCCAGAATGCAGCCTCAGGCGCTCCCAGGGGTTTGGGACATTGCTGGCACCATGCCCTGAGTCCTGGTGGCAGCTCCCATGGCACTGTGAGCAACTTTGCCACTGCACTACTGAGGATTTTGCCTGTGCCTGCTCTGCAAGGTGCCTTACTGTGTTCTGAGTATATCTACAGCCTTGAAAGGAGCAAGAAAAATGCCACTTCATAGATATTTTTCCTCTGACTTCTTTCCATTTTCTTGGGTCCTCTCTTTCTTTTCAGACTCACATGTGCAAAAGCAATTTGCAATCATGTCTAGATATTACATTGCCACTAAGTCCATTAGTTCATAGATTTCTTCTCCCATGGAGTTCCTGCAGCTGCTGCTGTCTTGCCAGTTAATTTCTTATGTATTTCCTTTCAAATCTGAATTGAATTAGTAAGCATACATAATGAGGCACAGTAGGAAGAAAAAAGGCAGATAAAAGCTGACACACACCAGATGCCTCTTCCAGCCGCTGCTGCACCAATAGAGAGTGTGGGTAAATGTCAGGTGAATGAGCAAAAACAAGGATATAGACAAAGAACTTGCAAGGATTTGATCATCAGCTACTTATATAGGGGTTTTGAAAATTCCCTGCACTCTGAGCATCAGTGTTTCCCTGAACTTCCCAAGTATTGTTGCAGTTCAAGAGAGACTTTGAGAAGGGGCTCATTTGCATTTAAAAAATGTTGAATACTGTGGGAACCAATGATTGAAAGAGTTCAGCAGAAAAGACCATCTTAAGGGAGCACAGTACATGAACAACAAAAGAAAAAAATAACCAAAAACTCAGACACACAGTCAGTCTCCCTTCACCTCCCCAGCAGGATCCCCTGCCCATCCTTGAAACAGCTCAGTCTCAGTTACATGTACCTTTATTAGTCAGTGCCTACCAGCACTGCAGCACACACACACAGCACTCAGTGCCTAGGAATCATCAACTCTCCCCATCAGCAGTGCCACAAGCTTAGAACTATATCCTCCATTTTCTGCTCTAGCTTCCTATGGAAAGTCAAAGCCCTTACCTTGAAGGCAGCCAGCAGCAGGGACTCAGGAGCTGCAGGGCTCCTGCAAAGAAAGAGCCTGTGAGTGGGAGGTGGGACCCACAGGTGGGGGAGGAGAGTGCTCAGCAGCAGGAATTTAGAACACATTACTCCAGAATAGGATGGGGACCCAGAACTTATCCTGAGAGCACATCTATATCCTTCACAAAAACACTCATCAGGCACAAAGGGTCCTGTTTGCATGGACTGCATATGCCAAGCAGGGCAGAAAGCTGGATACCCAGCTCAAAGGAAGCACAGCACTGATCCTGGGCCAGTGTCCTACACCTGCCAGTTTGGCTTTCTGATTTAACCTGCACCAACACAGCTGCTCCTACAGCCCTCTCCAGTAAGCCCCTTTAGTGCAAGGCACTCATTCTTTATAAACCTTATTGTAAAGTATACATGAAGAAAAATATGTGCACAACTCACCAGCATGATAGAAACACAGCTCTTTAAATCTTTCTCACCCTCTTTCTTGCTTCTAAGGCTAAAGGCCCTGCATATATTTAAAACATACACAAATAAATAAAGGCACGTATTTTTCTGCCAGGTGTCATTTTCCCTGAGCTGAGAACTGCAGCAAGTGCTCAGGTGGGCACGACTGTCTTAGTGCTGCCCTTGGGCTACCTGGAGGAGAACCCAGGGCTGCCAAAGCCAGGCAAGTAATGGCAGCCATCCCACTGCCCACCTGCTGCCTCCAAACCAAACCCCTGTCCTGCACTGCCTGGCCACCAGCCTTCCTGGACCTCTCAGATAGCCTCAACTGCACTTTGGTTTTGTTTTTTTTTAATTGGGGAAAAACTTGGAAAGTAACTGTAAAGAGGAACATACCACCCACACATTCTCTGCATCCTCCTCTTCCCAGCCTTGTTCAAAAGCACTGTGAAATAGTTTTTAGGCTTCTGTGAGTGTAGATAGTCACCAAAAATGTCACCTTCACCAAGCAGTTTCAGCTTGTTTCAGGGCTTCCTAATAGAAATTCCCACAATGAATGGCTCCACTGGCAGCAGCTTAGCTGACGGCAATGGAAAAGGATTTACACTTTTAAGGACCTCTTCCTTTTTTATTTCTTTGAATCTTTGTAAAAGTGGTATGAAGTTGTCTTGGAAGAACTGGAGGTATTGGCTTCTAATGCCAAGAAATAAGTAATGAAATATTTGTTCACAGAATTTTAGCTTGTGTGTTTATTTTTCAACTCTCCAAATTTCCAGTCTCCCTTGATGGTGTCCCAGGGTGAGCAGAGCCTGCAGTTAAAGCCTTATTGAAGAAGTGAAAACACAAAATTTTTAACATAAGTGGTTTATCACTTCTGTTTGCCAGCTATTTTATTAAGTGTTAGGAAAATAAGCAAATTAAACTTCCCACTGGTTTTATTATAAATAGATCACTTGAAGCCCTCCAGTTGTTTGCAATTTGTTTCACAAAAAGCAGTCTGCCTTTCAATTCTGATGTTCTTCTGCATAGTAACAGAGGAGGAAGGTACAACCCTTTAGTCCTGATTTGTAGTTTGGTTTTTAGATCCACCTTCTTCCTTCTACAAGTGACACTTCACTTCCTTCAGAAGTGACATGAGTCACTTGTGGCAGCTGAGAGAGATTTATCCCTCTTTGCACGGAGGAGGAGTTGCATGACACATCTCCAGCAGCTTTTGGAGGAGAAGCCATCCCTCTGGTTAAGCCCTCCTCCAGCAGCCACCTGTGTCCCTGGTCCCCCTGTGTATCATTTCATCCCTGTGCTATTCCTGGCCTCATCTGAGCTGGGATTCCTATAAACATTGTGTCCCGTAGGCTTTTCGGAAGGCTTTTCTTTCCAGCTCAACGGCAGAGGAAAGATGATGTTTTCAATCCCCTTTGACTGCAGGCTCTCTCACAGTCCCCCAGGGAGGTAAACAGTAGAGGCTGTTTATTAACAGAGAATCCAAGTGCAAAAAAGCTGCAGAAAGCAAACTGGAGTGAGGCATTCACTGAATGATCCATGATAATCCTGCCTAAAAAACTGGTTTTGCAGAAAATAGGAGCCAAAACAGGAAAAAGAACTATGTAGGTAAGCACTTAGCACAGTCAGAGAAATGCAGTATTTCCTTATTTTACATGTTAGTTGCTCATCTTTGTGTTATCAGCCTGGGAATACAGCACTTCATTAAGGTGATGTGATATCAGGCTGCTTTTATGGCACAGTTTTATGGGTACTCTGATGTGGTGAGAATTTGAGCTACTGCTTGCGTCCCCTGCTTATATGAGAATTTCCTGGCTAGCCAGGGTAATTCCTTTGCTTTTCAAAAACAGCAAAACCCTCCCTTTCCCCACTCCCTCAGGGGAGAACTTTGACCACTCCATGAGGCAGCAAGGTTAGCGTGGCCCTGGAGGGTCCCTGCAGGCTCCCACTCCTCACCACTCCAGCTTTGCCTGTGAATGTGCCCAAGCCCAGAGGTGGGTGGCAGGAGACAGTGGGCATTGAAGGAATCAGAAAAAAAGTTAGGCAGAGGAAGTTCAAAAATAGAGTAGCTTTTCCTGTAAGTCTGAGTTATTTATTTAATTTGTTGTTGTTGGTTTGAGTTTAGGAACTTTCTTTTCCCTCTCAGTGATAGGGAAACAACAAAAGGGAAAAGCTTTGGGAAACAGGCAAGGAACAAAAAATCTTTTGGAGCAAAGGCAGGGGGAAAAGAGAGTATTTAAGACGACCAGTATCAAGGATAAAACCTTCTCCTAGATACCCATCAGATTTTAATTCTGAAGAAAGAACAGAAACCAGGACAGCTGGAAAACTTCCTTCCTCCTCTGCCCAGGCTTTCAGCACTGCCATTTGCAGCTGGGTCCCTGTAACCCTTCCTGGAGCACACCCCAGGGCTGTGCACCACAGCTGTGATAGCCCAGTTGCTGTGACACCCACAGCCAGGCAGGGACACCCTAAGGGGTAGGACCTGGGCTCCGTGCCCCCAGGAAACCACATAGCCCTGTTGCCTTGGAACCCATCCAGTGCTGTGCTCTGCCTTCCCTGTGCTGCTGCCCTCCTACCCCAGGGGAGCCAGCTACAGCCCCTCAGCTCCACGGGGCAGTGAGGAGCTGGACACAGACAGGATTTCAGCAGCAGAGGCCGATGGAGAGGAAGCAGGTCTAAGGGCAAGCCAACCAAACTCAAGTATTGCTGACAAAGGGTGCATCTACACTGCCAAGGTCTCCTGCAGTGCGGTGTCACCTCCTGGCTTTACTTTAGTGATCAGGAGCTTCACTCAGCTATAAACCCTGGGAGGAACAATAATTACTATCTGCCGTGTGTGGAACTGTCACCAGGACCAAATCAGCATCTATTTCACCTGGAAAGTGGAAAACCCCCTTCCCAACACTGCTGGCTGCATACACCCCTGCATTATTCACATGGAACTGCCAGAACAATTTTCAGAGAAGTCTGGTGAGATTCACAGCAATAACAGGTTAGTTCATCAGTGGATTTCACCTGAGGATCTCAGAGTATTTTACACCACCTCTTATCAGCTTGACAAACTCCTTTAAATGCTCCCCCCATGCCAAAGGTGGGGATGGAGATGCCAGAGGGTCACAGGGTGGCCATTTTAGGGCAGCAAGTGAGATGCTGGGTACCAGGCTCTAACTTCCATACGTAGCTGGAGCCCTGGCAGGAACATTCTGGGGTACCCTCCTGGCATGGGTGCCCTCACTGGGGCCAGACACAGTCCCTATCCTGGGGCAATAGCTGGCTTCATGCTCAGTGTCTGCTTAGCAAGTTAATTAGCAAAGGAAAGAGAGAAGCTTTCCCAAGCCTGTCCCAGCAGCATCTCTAGTGAATTCTACTTTTTTCACCACAGAAAGGGGCATAATCCAGAGAGGGAGCATCAGCCAGCACCAGCCAGCCCTGTGTGAGGGCTGAGGCCTCCCAGCTCCTGCCACCTCCACCAGCAGCACTGCTCAGGGAGCTCCTCACCTCAGACCCTGCCCTGCACCCTTATAAGATCTTGTTTGGTGTGTTCTCAGTTTCCCCTGGCCTCTGTAGTATCTGCTGCCTGACAGTGACACTATGGAAGAGGCTCACATTCTGAGGTCTCACCTCTCTTTTTCACAACCATAAAAGGGAAAGCAAAATGTTTAAATTTGAATGCTTTGAAGTTTTGCAGAATAAATAAACTTCTTCATGAAGATTACAATGGGAAAAAATTCAGTGTCCCTGTAAGTCCCTGTAATAAATCTGGCATCTTTTGCATTATCTGTGCATCCATGGCAAATAATACATTACAGGCCTGAAAACAAAGTGCTTGGGGACACCATGTAACTAAAAAAACAGGGAATCGGTTTTGTTATCTTGGAAGGCAACTGGAGCATCCAAGGCACATGTAAAGGTGGGATCAAGACCTACTGAGAGAACTGCAGGACTCATAGAAGCATGACATTAATGGAATTCACTTTAAAGGCTCCTAAACTGGAAACATTTCTTATATAATGAGAGCTGTTTTCATATGGGATGCCCTTGGAGGCCTGAAGTGACTGTAAATGTGTACTTATAGAGTGTTATGAGCCTTCTATGCTGTAGACAAAAAGGGTGTGAAAAATGGAAATACGTTTGGCATGGAGGCAGCGTTGGGCCATTTGTTTTTACTCTGTCTGAATTCCTTGCTGGCCTTGTTTCTAAATCATCATTATCACAGATCCCCAACAGCTGAGAGATTTCCAATAGAAAAATGTCAAGACAGGCAATGTGTAAGGAAAACACCCTCATACATTAGGCAGATCTCTCAGGCATAACTTCTAAACAAGAACTGGACGAAACTACAGCTCAGTTGGGTGTATTTAGATGCAGTTTCCAGCTACTTTTTAAACCTTTCTTGGATAGCTGGTTAAATGAGATTTAGATAAGGCTCAAACATATTGCTGTCAAGGGAAAACATCCACACACATTATAAATTATTGACTTGGAGAGACACTGCTCACTTTTGTTTGGATAGTGTCTCAGCACATATCCAAATCCTGGCAAAAATTTTTCAGCTGGCCTGTGCTGTATGGAGGGTTACCCTCAGCTACTGGGATCAAGCACCCTTGAACACCCAGGGATGGTGGTATCTGCTGTGAGCCATTCAGGTAGAACTTCTCACCTGGGACACAGAGACAGTAGGCCTGGAATCTGCAAGTTTTGAGCAGACACGTTTTTCATATTTAGGTGTAAAGTAACTTCCCCCAAAGACTCTGACTTACCTCTTGCCCCCTTATGAATGAGGACTCTTGAAGCCTGCCCAAGGGGAATTGGAGCAATGAAGCTGAGAGGAAAAAAAAGACATTCAAGTAAACAAAGATTTTTTTTTTTATATGTAATGAAAGCCCTAAGTGTCCTACTGGCAGCCCAGGTGCTGGTGGGCAGCAGGGGGAGCCTGGCTGGTGGTGTGGGTGCTGCAGTCATCCCGTCCCACCCCGCTCCCCGGGGTCACTGGGGTCAGAGGGTGGCTGTGGCTGACTGTCCCTGATGTGGGCTCAGTGTGGGCTGGAACACAGCAGAAAAGGAGGCTTGTGCCCATGGCAGCTGCTCCCTGCATTGCCATGGCAACACATCTGTTTCCTCCACTTCCCCATTCCTGCCAAGGGAGAGCCCCAGCCCTTCTGGCATCAACACAAGCCCAGGAAAAATCCAAGTCTCAACAAAACACCTTTTCACTGGTCCCTCTCTCCCCAGGCCACAGCCCTCTCTTCAATGACTGTAAAAGCCTTTACTCTGTTATGGACAGAACATTCTCTTACAAAGAGTTTGCCTTGCTGCTGCAGCCCTGTTTTTGAAAAAGCACCAACACCCCTGAGCCCTTGAAGCATAAGGGCCAGCAGAACCCCAGCACCCCTCCCTACCCTGGGTATCATCACACCCCACAAGATGCAGCAGCCCCCTGCTTCACCACCTCACTTTTTTTCAGGCATGCAAGGTTTTATTTGCCCTCCTCAGACACTTGATAAGCACTAAATTTTTTTTCAGGTAATTTTCACGTTTCCAACCAAAAAATCTTTTGCTTTGCAAGATTTATGGCAAAGCTCCACTTGAAGCAGGTACAAGCTTAAGCTTCTGTTGATGCACAAGTTGGACTCACCACGTCCCAGCCTCATTTCTCTGAAGAAAACAACTGTAAGTCCTTGGGTGCTCACAGGAGAGTGTGGGTTATGGTCCTAAGGAAAGAGTCCCAGAGCTCTGGAGGAGCTATGAGCAGCACAGCTTCTGTGGCAGGGCTGGATCATTGATGCTGAAGGTGCCTGGATGCTGGTGCTGGCAGGGATGAGCCCCTGGTGCAGCTGGTTTCTGATAGTGGATGCTCTCAGCAGTTTGGAAGCAGTACCTCTCCGTTTTCACAACCTCTGCAGAAACACTTGCTGGCAAAGGCAAAGCACGTGCTCCGCAGAGTTTATCAGGGTGTCCATGCCAAGCTCTGGGAGGGGCTGCTGGGGCAGGGGGAACCTGCCCTACCTGCTTGGCCAATCCAGCCCTCAACTGGCAGGACCGCTTGGTTGCTCCTTCACCGTGCAAGTGCCAGGCCTTGCAAAGCCATTTCCACCAGCTCAGAAAGTTACTTTTCATGTGTATTCTACTGATTCATGCCCCTGATAAGCTCTCTGGTTTGAAAAATTGTCCAGGCCCATGGCTTTGTAGAAACTTTCAGCTCATTGAAGCCACAGGGGTAAAACCCTAAAAAGGTTAGGCTCTGTTTCTGAGGAGCACTGTAGCCACCATCTGGGATGGTGGATCCAATCTCTGATAGGATTCATTCACCACATCCTACTCCACGCAGAGTACACGTGTGGGTTCTGATGTGCTGCTGGTGAGGGTGAGAAGGGTCAGTGTTTCCAAAATGACACAGGTGGCACACTGAGATCTTGCAGTGAGGATGTAGTAATAGATTTCTTATATTTAAAACAAACAAACAAAAAAAATCTGTCCCTTTGAGGCTGTCAGTTCTCCTCAGTGCATGGAGATGCTGCACTCAAGTGGGCAAACAAACTGCCTTATGGGTACCATCACCTTGAAAACACAGCTGAGAAGTGCTCTGCTACTTTCAGCTGTCTTGCATCCAACCACAGTAAGGATGCCCCTCTCACCCTCCACCCCTGCATTGCAGAGGATCATGTGCCTTGGGAGAGGGACAAATGGACAGATGAGGTCACAAGTCTCTCAAGCACTAATCCTGCCTGTATTTGCTCCTCCACTTCAGTTTCCCAAAGCTACCCTTTGCTGAGCATATTACTTTGCTCTGTGGTCTTGTTTGTAACTTGTTCTGAACTCATCTAGCTCCTAGATGTAGTCAACAACTTGATCCCAAGGATAACCTTGTGACTGTACTGGAGTTTTGTGCTACTTAAACTGCTTTCTTCTCTCTGCTCACAGCAAGGAAACAGGATGCCAGAGCTTTGCCAAAATATTTTACTAAATAAATAGAATTGCAGGCAGTCTCCACAAGCCAGTCCAACAGTGCCACATGACCCCAGCTGGCAAGAGACAAGGATTACATTTAAATTCAATTTTAATTCAAAAAACATCAACACTTATTTACCACAGTTCATAAAATTCATGTGACAAAAGTCCTCTAACAGACAGTTTAGTAGCCCTCTTACTCCAGCAATGTAAAAGCAAAACAAATCCAGTCAGCCTATGCTCTGTGTATCACACCAGGCCAGCAGCAACACATGCACTGCAAAGTGACTCCTTGCTGGAATCTCTGGGTGCTCTGGGTGCATCTGGAAGTCCTGAATTTCCTTGCCACATCTGTCAGGTTCCTGGGGGACTTTACAGTTGTCTGAAGTAGCTCAGCTCTGCCTTTTGTATGATTGCAGCACTGCTGCGTGACACACATGGTCACTCATGTGCCTTTGTCCCATCGAGAGGGGTTTGGGAGGAAGCACCATCTTGCCACTCCCCTTCTCCATGTCCATGCCACTGCCACTTCATCACAAAAAGGATGTGGCTCCCATACCCACTGCTTTAGGTGCATCTTCATGAGCTTGGCAGCAGGGGAGAGGACGGACTGATAAAATAATTCTTGACAGCAGAATGGTTCAAGCTTGCCCATAATGCAGGTGTTTTACTCCACTCCCCTGGGATCACACACCTTGCCAGTGCTGCCCATGGTGGTACCCGGGAATCTGGCCCTCACCAAAAGCCATCAAACCCCACTGCTCATGATTAATTCCCACTGTGATGGTATTGCATTTTTGAAAACAACTTGCCAGCAGAAGCTCCTTCAAATGTGTGCCTGGAGCCAGAGGGCTGGAGTGAGGTCCTCATGCTGGTCTGGGCTTCCTTTTGTGGGGGCTCTGGGGCCACTGCCATCCACTGCATGTCTGCAATCTCATGTTCCCCCATGGCACACCAGAGTTCTCAATCCCAGTGGGAACAGGGCAGGTCCAGCCCAGATATGCCCCTCTGCATCCAGACTGTAACAGAGCATGATGATGGGCAGCCCGTGTGATGGGACATCAGGAGCTGAGCCTGGTGTGCCAGGCATCCATGGGTGGAGGTGGACTGCAAAGAGCTGCTGTGCTGAGCTGCCCTGCTGGTGGGACACTGCCTGTCCTCCCCTGCCCCAGCAGGAAGACACTGAGGGGCCCATCCTCACCCTGCTGTCAGACCCCCTCCTGTATCCGTACTCCTGCAGTGTTCCCAGCCTTTGCACCATTGCTCCCAGGCACCTGCTCCTCGTGGGGAAGGAGGCAGCAGCAGGGGAGACCTGCACCCTTGGTAGGAGGGGATATTTCTGAGGTAATCACAGAGGAAAAATAAGAAAAAATAGAAATTTTCTCCCTCCCTCCACTGGGACTACAAGCACCAGAGAAGTAATTCCTGCTCCATCTTGGCAGGACAGTGCTGTCTTGATATGAAACACATTATTCCTTACAACTTAAAGGAACAGAAATGAGGAAAACATCCTATACCAAAGGCAGGCAGCCCAACTGCCTTTGGAGCCATCTCCAAATCTCTTCGGATTTATAGGGGAGTATGTGAGATGCAAGGACTAACAGCAGCATTTCCCTGGCAGCGCAGGCTCATGACAGGGGGGAGGAAGGAGCCCTCACACCCCTGGCTGCTCGCTGGCAGGGCTCCCAAAATACCCCCAAGCCCTGGCAGAGCACACAAACGAGAGTGGGGGAGTTGCTCCAGTTTCCTGGCCGTTTTGATGGCTGTTGGAGTCAGGCAATGGAAGGAGGTGCACAGGATGCAAGACCATGCAGCTGTAAATCCTGTCAAGTATAACGATGTTTTTTTAAGCATATTTTCTTGATTTCCCTCCCAAGGGACCAAACCCAACAGATGGTTTGATCTCTAGGTAACCCAGAAACAAAGTGTTTCCCAAACAAATAATCATGTTGCAGTCTGACAACGGTCATTATTACAAAAGAGCATTTTATTTTTGTTTTTTCTGGGTGTACTATATTCCAATGTAACACTATGCAGACCTATTATCATATTAAGATTCTTGCTACAGAATTAAGTTTGTCCATTTGGTCAAATTTCAAGGTTTTTTCTTGGCATTCCTGCAGGACTCATCACCACTTAAGCACATGAATTACTGACGTGCCAGAAAAGTGATATAAGACTTGGAGGAGGCGCTTTCCAATCAGAATTGGCAAAAGTTGTTGGGCTGGCTAGATGCACGAGGTCAGCACAAATATCCATTTAATTTTGACAAAGGGGGACATCTCCAGATTTTGATCACAAAGTAGATTTGCTTGTCAGGCTCAATGTGCTATGAAGGTTGTCTTCTTACTTTTGATGCAATCTTTGTCATCTCTAATTCTGTTACCAAGGAAGATTTTTATTATTTTTGAGCAACAATGAAAAAATGCCTTGCTTAAATTCTGGAACTGTCATACTTGTTAGGCACCTGATTAATATAAGTACTTATAGAAACTCTTTGTATATATACAAACCATGCTAAAGTATTGTCCACAAAATGTCCATCCATTCTAAGTCAAATACTATTGGTCACAGAAAAGTCTAGTAGGAATCGCATGTGAGTATACATATGAGCAGTACATGATTCACTGAGTAAATATGGCACTTTTACATATTTTCCTGGATGTTATAGAGAATTAGGAAACAATCTTCCCTCAGCTGACTCATTCCTAAATTACTGTAATATGGGTTTGGAAAATACACCTCAGAATAGACAGTAAGAAGTTTAGAAAAGTCAACAGTGCAGCTACCTGAGTTTGTTTCATTAGGAAATTAACAGTAATGTGGTATTTTATCATCCACTGTGAGCCTGAGGGTTGTCTACTCACAAAAGCCAAGCTGCCTAACCCTGCTATACATAAAACAGCAGTTCTCCAAGCACATGGCTCAGCAAGATCATGAACTGACCTAGCATCTCCAAAGGGACTTGCCCTGCCTTCTTCTTGCTGGGACTCCAGCTGCAGAGTCCTGTCCCCTTGTTACTCCCATCCTAGTGTCTATCCAATCATTTAGAGAGCTGATCCAGCAGAAAATTAGTCCCTTTTTTAGACTGGCATCATTTTCTGCTGGCTTAAAAAGTTGATTTGTCCTGTGGAGGGATCGGACCAGCACCAGACCCGTAAAGGTACATGAGAAGCAGCTGGAACGTTTTGGCAGGAATAGGGAGCATGGGAGGAGGAGGAAGCTGCCCTTTTTTGGTGACAGTGAGCTGTCAGACTGATGAAGCTATCTCAGCTCACCAAATCCTTGGAAAAGATACAGTTATTAGCATGAAAGTGCTTAGACTGGTATAGTTTATTCCTAGCAAATGAATAAAGTTATGCCAGCACAAGGCACTTTATACTCATGTAACTGTGTCCACATGAGGGGTTGCACTGGTATAAATATAATCAGTTATAAACAAAACCCCACATCCCCTAAGTGATGCATTTACAAAAATGGCATAAAACACATCTCCAACCTTCAGTTATGAGGGGTGCATAACTTCCATTCAGAAACCAGACCACAAACTACACATGAAACAACATTAGACACAAAATAAATTAGGGGTTTAAAATGCTACATCTAGGAATATAAAGACTTTCAAAAAAACTTAAAATGTAATCCCATATTTAAAATCTAAGTAAGAGAACTATACAGCTCCACCAATTACCTGGACATTTCAAACAGTTTACATTCATCAGGGATAACAGCACTTTGGTTTACATAATTAGGTTAATATGAGCAATGAAAGGTTTTTCTTCCTCACATAACATCAAAGTGAAATACATTTAGAATATATATACTGCCAAGCTGTTCCAGTAAGTGCATTCCACACACAAGTAAGGGTAGCTCTTACAATAGCTACATCAATTATAGGTCTTAAATAGAACTAAATCAAACCCCTTTAAAAAAGCTTGATTTGATTCCTTCATGCATGACCCATTTTTAATTAATCTGGATCTTCTCCAGAACACAGCCAAGCGCAAAAAATAAGTCTGACCTGGTACTGTGGCAAGCTCACGCCAAATTGCATAGCACACCCTGGATTAAGGAGGAAATTCTCATTGTAATTTGTCTCCCTACCTTTGTAAATCATACTCTTAAACCAACTGTATGCTTTTGTACCAAGCTCAAGAACTCAGATTAACTGTAGCTCAAGACACACAATGGCAGTTAGAAAACATTTAAGAGCAACCAATCTGACAACTGTCAAGTGTTTTACATAAATTTAAACAATCAGCAATTCAACCTCTGCAATTCATGAACAGCATTGCCTTCTAGAGAAATAAGGACTTACTCCTAGATATTCTTGTGAAACATTTATCGAGTGCCTGCATCTGACTCAAACATGTGCTGTTCGATACGATGGAGAGATCTCCTCCCAGTAAAATATTTTACTACTTTTGATTAGCTTAAATTAGCTTGTGAGCAGCACATCCCTTTAAAACCTGACTAAAAGAAATCAAATGGCTGGATTAAATAAACAGCTGAACATGGCTTCAGAGGATAAAGTTCTCAACCTGATGTACAATCATCAGAGACTACATTATTTTAAAAAGCAAACTTCCATCCTAAGCAAACTTAGGATTTCCAATTTAATCACTCTGGGAGACGAAAACATAGCCTTCATCACTGTCCTTGGGTATGCTGGGTAGGCTGAGACTTGTGAGAAATTAATGTACTCATTTAATCTCATTTTTGCAAATCTGCAGATGTTCCAGTGCTGAGCTTGGTTTTATGCTACCCAAGCTAAATCAAGGAGCATATTAGAGGCTATCTCCTTGTCAGAAGCTTTACCAACTAAGCATGACTGCGCTTTTTCTGGATCCCATTCCTAGAAGGTGCCAAGCAATTTGGTGTGGAAGTGGGCTGAGGGGCAGAGGGCACTTTCTCTCTTGCAGCACTGGTGTTTAAGGGAGGGTGGGGTTTTTCAAGCCAGCATTTCATCTTGCTGAGCTGACATTTCCAATACGGTGAGTTCATTGCACCCCTTCCACTCAAGTTAGTAGGAAATGGGCAGCCACATCCCTCTGCACTGTCAGGAAAACCTTTAACATGAGTCACTTTGGTCCTGATTCCACTGTGAACCGTGACTTTACTCTTCCTGCAGCAGAGAGGAAATTGCAGTGAGTGCCTCCTGCTCAGTGCAGTGCGTGAATGGGCAGCCAGACTGAATTGCCAACAGGCCCTGAAGGAGTTCTGCACGCTCCCTCTCACCTGTTAAAATACATACAGAACCTCTTCTAGTTGCTTTGACCATCTCAGAAAACCCTGTTGTAAGTAAAAAGGGATTGTCAGCCTAGATTTGATCCTGAAATTCTTGATTTTGATTCCAGATGTTGAACACCTTCTACTGCCACTGAAAAAAAGAGGAAACAAAGGCATTCAACACCTGCAGCACCACCTGTTGAAGACCATGTCCTAAGGGATTAACAATAACTAGGAAGACAATATAATCATCTATTACAAACTATGCAACCCAAAGCATACATATTAAACACAGTTTCCCTGATGGGATTAGGAAATGGAAAAAAAAACTAGCAGACAAAATCATTAACTTTTACCAGTAAAAATTAAGTTACAGATGCCCTTGTTCTCAGGGCAAAACAAACTAAAAATATCTTAAAACAGTGAAAAAATATGAGAAAATTTTATTTAAAAATATATGTACTCCTTACTCCAAATTTGTTTGTACAGAAAGGATTTGAAAAAGAAAAAAATAACGACAAATTAAATGCATATTCGGAATATGCATTCTCTAGAGCATTTTTGGTAGAAGTGTTATTTCTGTAAAACTGAGCAAGAAGAAATTATTCAGCTTTCATTTGCTCCCTGACATCAGAAGGCAAAGTTTCAAACAAGTTGTCCTCTACAGTGAAACCAGTCCTCTTCAGAGCTCTACACTCACCGAGCTCAGGTGGGAGGATTTCAAAGTGATTGCCTTTAATATCCAAGTAGGAGAGCAATGTCAAATTACCAATTTTAGGTGAAAGGACTGACAAGTTATTTTTCCCAATTTTCAGAGTCTTAAGTTTTTTGCAAAAGTATAGCTCATCTGGCACACTCTCCACTTTGTTGCAAGTAATGGAAAAGTACTGTAAACTCTGAAGAACTCCTATTTCAGGTGGGATAAAGCGAATGTCATTGTAAGACAAATCCAAATATCTGATTTTATTGCATAGGAATAGGTGGGACGGAAGAACCTCTATTTTGTTATGGCTGAAGGAAAGCCGCTCTAGACTAGTGAGTTTCTTTATATGCTCTGGGATGTAGGTTATACTGTTGTACCACAGCTTTAGAATTGTCAGCTTCCGCAGATGTTGAAAACTTACTATTTCTTCAATTGATTTCAGGTTGTTTTCCTTTAGATCCAATTCCTGGAGGCTGAGAAGGCTGAAGACTGCGTGAGGTATGCGCTCTAAATCACAATGAACCAATTCCAGCTGTGTCAGGTTGACCATTTTCTTCAGGTTGTTGAGCATCACTAACTTAGTGCCATCATTATGGATACACAATTTCTGCAGGTGACTTGAAACATCAACTGCAGATTGTGGGATTTTGGACAAATTACTTTTTATGTGAAGAACTTTTAGGCTTTTGAGCTCCCGAAAAGACTCCAGTGTAATGTTTTTAGAAATATCATGACTTAGGGAGCCAATTAAATAGAGCTCTTCCAAATTTCTGAGGCCATACATCCAATGTGGAAGTTCTCTGATGTCATCAAACTTGACGCTCAAGATCTTGAGATTCTCCTTCAGAAAAGCCAAGGCAGCACTGTGGATCTTCACAGAGCACTGGTGCAATGAGAGCTCCTGGAGATTGTCCAACTGTGCAATGGTTGCTGGTATCATTACATTATTAATTATTTCAAGTTTTAAAGACTGCAGCTCAGTAATTTCAAACACTGTGTCTGGTAGTCCAGAAAGCATAAAAAGCTGTAGCTCCAAATGGCTGTGGGAGTTTGTCTGTAGCCTCTGTCGCAGTTTATCTGCAGTCCACTCATTGTTTAGGTTCAGCTGTTTCAGCTTGTTTTCACTGACTTCAGACAGGAAGACAGCAAAGCGCTTAGAGTAGAGGGGATCATACTGATCGATCATATGAAGCATAAAAGCAAAGTCATTCTTGACATCCGGGATATCATCGATTCCCGTCTCCTGCCGAACATACTCAAAAGAATATTCCTTCAGTGAGCGGTAGAACAACCAGTACAGTGTATAAAGGCATGTCAGGCCATAGATGCTCACAAAGCACAGGTAGCAGTAAGAAAGTTTAGAGAACAGGTGTGCCATCGTGTGATTACAGCAAAAGTTCTTGTATCCTGTCATGTCTTCAATATCCACATTACAGACTACTGTAAAATTAACTTCTGAGACAAGTGCTGTGTTGTAAGCAATAATAATAAGGAATTTAATTACCTTAAGTACAGTCTGGCGAACGTACATGACGTAGAGTATATCACCCTCCTCAACATGCAGTCTAAATTTCTTCACCTTTTCAAACAGTGCTTTGGCCTGTTCACCTTCTTTTTTGTCTAATGCCCCAGGTGTTCCCTTATCCACAACTAACTTCTCAGGGATTGATTTTAAAGACTGTGTCTTGACCAAAGTGCCTTCAGTGCTTGGCTGAGTAGTATTAGATTTGTTGATGTTGTTCTTCCTGTTATCCTTCTCTTCAGAGTCTTCCCCTGACACTTCAGATAAAGCTCTTGTTGTCCAGGGAGAATCAAAACACTTCCCAAGTATTGAAATGAAGTGTTCAATTTTGGAGCTGGATCCAGGGAATTTGAACCAAAAGTTACTGCACAGCATGAAGACCAGTGTGTGTATAAGGACAAGGTAAGGGAAGTACTTGGCATACCAGTGCAGAGCCCGCTCATAGCACACCTGATTTATAAAGCTGTATTGCTGAAGGTCCAAATCAGTCTTGAGTCCTTTCATTTCAACTGTAGCTGGAGGGGTGGATGGCTTCGGTGGTGGAAGGGGGGTGGTATCTGGTATTGTGGTAAACACATTTGAACTATTAGATTGGTTCTGGCAAGGCTGGACGCGCTTTGGAAGGCATATTATCTTGTCTTGCATGACCTGGAACACACAGAAAGATATCTTTTGAACTGATGTACAAACAATGGTGGCAGCACCAGTGAGTAGCTGTCCTTGGAGTACCTCCAGCTGCCAGGCATTCCTCCACACAGCCTGCTATTGGCCCTAGAGGCTGCACTATTATTATTCTCAACAGGACACTTGTTCTATATGCCAAGAACTAGGCCACCCCTTTCTATCTACAGCTAGCTTTCCATAGTTTGAATAAGAGGGCATTGAGACAATCCAGAAAAAGGAGAAATGTGGGGAATGCTTCCAGAAAAGACCAGGGATCTCCTGCTCTGCTCTCCCCAGACACAGACTGTTACAGCCAGGTGTATTCAGCCTGGCTACAGGATGTTCAGAGCTAGCTTAGGCCTGACAGCAGCACAACTGCATTCATGTGGCTACACTCTCACACTGTGATGTCTTATCACACCAAAAATGGCTGACAAAGGGCTAATGTGAGCATATCTATGCAAGGACATTATTAATCTTCAGTCTTAATAGAGACAGATAAGGACAGTTCTTTGATGGTATTTGTGTTTACATGGACATAAATTTTATTTAGTTTCTCATACATGTACATAGAGTCCTCATAGAATCACAGAATGATCTGGGTTGGAAGGGACCTTAAAGATCATCTACTTCCAACACCCTGCCGTGGGCAGGGACACCTTCCACTAGACAAGGTTGCTCAGAGCCCCATACAACATGGCCTCAAACACTTCCAAGGATGGGGCATCCACAATTTGTCTGGGAACTTCAACCTGTTTCACTGCCTCAACATCCTCACAGTGAAGAATTTCTTCCTAATATCTAATCTAAACATACCCTCTCTCAGCTGAAAGCCTTTACTCCTTGCCCTATCACTACCTGCCCTTGTCCAAAGTCCCTCTCTATGGGGGGGCTTCTATAGGATAGACTACACACCTAGGGGAAAATAATCTAGTTCTGTTCTTGAGTCTGTCTATAAAAAAAACCAACCAAGAAGTTTTCTTAATCTGGAATAGTCATCCATGTTGACAAACTGAGGTCAAAGTGCCTTTAGGGACCAATCACCTTTGGTTTAATTTGAAATAACAGTTCTGAATTCAGTGCAAGGCTCCCCACAGGTCTGAATTTAAATTGCTAACCCATGTGATAAACCAAGGAGCTCTCTTACTTGTCCTGAATGACTAACTGCCATTAGCCCAAACTAAGAATGTGTGTGTAGTGCAGAGGTACTCTTTGACATCATGGTTGTTGAAAGCACTAAATATAAGATATGCAACAAGAGTTACCAAAATCAGATGATCCTTGATGATCCACCCTGGTGTAGGGAGATGCTGAGATAAGACCACATGTGTTTTGAACAGTATCAGTGCCATACTGTTGACACATCAAAAACTTCTGCAGTTAATCTATGTCTGTAAAGTGTCTGCTACTGTGATATACACCCTTAGTTACGTCCTGGATTTACATATCTCACAATAAACTGGAATAAAACCACTTTGTCTATTATTTCAGTCTTTACACATATTATTTTCCAGTGTGCTTCCTCCAATCAAGCAGGCAAACTTAAAACAGATAACAGATATAACAGATTATTTACTCTGTGTGGTTAAGCAAACATCTACTGAATGCAAAACTCAGCTCTGTATAAAGAGATTTTTAAACATGAATGTGGTATCAACTGAAAATACTTGAGAATGGAGAATACAGGCAAAACTACACTTGATTTCATGTGAAATTTGAGACATAGTATATCTAAATCCTAGGCCATGTAAGTAGGCAAATTCCTCTGAAATAAGAGCTCTGTCAATGTGTCCCTTTAGCTCCATTTCAAAGTCATGCCAAGAAATGTGAGATCCATGTTTGAACCCGTACTGTAACTTTATATTTTTGTGGAGTCATCCCAAACAGTATTTTTCATTTCTTTTCTGCTTTTGGCTCTTCAGCAAAATGTAACTAACAGTGACTGACAGTAATGTCTATTGTTTATGTGTAAGCATCCTCAGAGACATTTTGGAATGGAAGAGACATAATATTAGCTGTGGGTGTTGTTAACAAAATCAGTGCATTAATTTCAAGTATCTTTAAAGCATAATGACAGAAATAATATTAACATCTGCCAAATAAAGAAAAACAGGAATTACAAAATTCCATTTTTTAAACTTTCAAACAGCAAAATGGTAACAAATAAGAACTGAAGTTGATAATCTGTTTTGCTATGCCAAACTGAGGTGAAAACAGTGATCCAGACACCAGCCAAACCAACAGCTCTTATCTTAGTTGGCATAGTTCCATTGACTCTAGAGCAAGTCTGCTGATTCACAGCTGCTAAAAGTCTGGTCTGTGTTATTTGATGTTGCTACTTAAACAGCTTTAATCCTGGGACCAGCCCATTTTTGCTTTGCTCACGGTGAGCCCAAGAGATAAAACAAGATGGGACAACCATCCTTCCAAGGCCCTTCCTCGTTTGTGGTGTTCTTTCAGCAGCCCCAAGAGCACCTGCACAGCTCTGTCCCTGTGATTTACCTGTAAGGTGCACCCGAAGACTCCGATCATGAGCATGGCCACCGAGAGGTAGTCGGTGAACACATCCCACCAGGGCTTCAGCACGCGGAACGCCGGCTGCTGCTCCGAGAACTGCCGGAACTCGGTCACAGGAATCATCCTCCTGCAAAACAGCACGGCCAGCTCAGTCTCCTGCCGCTCTCACCCCTCACACTGGGAGAGCAAGTGACAAAAACTCCTTGTAAATGGAATTCCCAGGATGTGCCACGGAAGTTCCCAGATACTGACACCCCACCTCAGAAGAGGGATGCTCGTGCTGTCATTACACAGCTCCTGGAAGGAAGGGAGAGCCTGCAATCCCACCCATGCAGGCAGGCAAATCCCTCTCTCTGTTGACTCCAGCCATCTCTGATGGGTCACTGAGGCCTTCTGCATCCTTGGGAATCAGCCCATTCTGTAGATAGAGATGCCCAGCATCATACACATTAGCCTTGATCGCAAAGGTCTGTCTGAAATGCTTGTCTTGATTCAGACTTCACACACCTTTTTAGCTACCATGTTTCATTCACTTCCACTTTATTCATATTGGTTTCAGGAATGCTCTGGAATATTTTTGTGTATATCCACCGCAATTTTAAATCTACTCTGTTTTGAATGCAAGTTCCTAAAGTGCTTTAGGCAACCAAAACTACAGCCAGATCAAGGGCTTTATCTCCACCTCAGATGTGCAGGCTTACATCATCAAGTCCTCTGAAAAATCAGCTAACACATGAGCATGTCCAGGCAAAGCAACTGATATTAAAGCCTACAGCATACTGTGTAACTGAATCCCTGAGATCAAACCAGTACTGAAACTCCTTAGTAAGTTACAGGGGAAAGATAAATTCAGATGGGAATGTAACAAAAATACTCCCAAGGGCAATTAACAAAATTTGTCCATTAACTAACATCATAAATGCTCACCACAATCAGTTCATATCACAGTAACACTGGAAGTTTCTAATCCTGATTCAGCTGCACACTGGGACCCATTAATGTGGGTTTGGTGACATGCATTTCTGTGCAGGCTTAGTGATAAGCACACACTTGCTGAGAGGCTGCCCAGGAACTCAGGGGATTCAATTCATTCAGAGCCAGGGAGCAGGAAGGGAAGGATTCAAGCCCTAATGGCTGCAACTCATTGCAAGTGTACAGCCATGCTAAGGATTAAGAACTGACCCCCACTAAGTGGCCGTACACGTGTGGAAGGATGCTCACTTTGGCACCTCCTCAGGGACTGCTCTGTCTCTGCCCGCCCATCTGATCCTCAGGAGGTACCTCAGTCCCCACAGGCATAAGGTGAAGTCTGTAAATGAACTCGTGGTAGTGGCTAGGCTGGGGCTTTGCAGCTGAGTAGCATAAAAGCTTCTTATTCTTGTCCCCCTCGCCTCCTGAAACCCTTCCATGTTGCTTTAAGCACTACTTGGCCAGACAGGAGAACCCTCTCTCAGCCTCCTGTCCCTCTAAAGTCTGTCCCCAGGACACAGGCTACAATGCCAGATGAAACCCTCACACACCTCTTGCACAACTGGCAACCCCCAAGACGAAGGCAGGCTGTCCTCATACCACTTTCCAATTAATAGACAATCAGTGGAAATGATGGCAATGAAAGCCTGACTTCACACAGCCAGGTCAGAGGCTTGGCAGCATCCTTGCCAACAGGCCTGAATTGTTGCAGTGCTGGCAGAGGAATGCAGCACTTGTTATCAAACGGCAGTCAGCCAGGAGCCACAACTCTGCTTTTTTGTGTGCTTGTCTTGCAAATGTTAGCAGACATATCAGGGAAGATATACCTCTACAGCAGAGAAAGGCTGGGGTGGCTGCTGGGAAAAACCTTTGTTACCTTTCACTCTTCTTTTATAAATACTGGTGGAAAAAGTGATCTCATCAATTAGGAGTGCCCCATATAGCTTTAAGTACATGCCCAGCACTCCTTCAGCTAAACATCTGCTGGCAGCTCCCAGTGGCACCTGAGCTGAAGAACTTCATACACAATCTCTATTCCATTCCCATATGCATTTCACTGCCATTGGTAAGGCTTCACTCTTCTCTTTTTCATTTTCACATAAAATGCAGGTGACTAAGTAGCTGCTAGTAAGCTTTCCATTTTTTTTCCAATCAAGCACTGAAAAACTTAGAAAATTCTCAAAGGAATCCACTAATACAAATGTTAGCTAAGCAGTTGCCATGCAACAGCCCTGCTCAAAGTTTTGTAACACATATACTACTGTTGGCTCAGGTTTTGAGGCCAGCTGGCTGACTGACTGCAATACCATCAGTACACCCAAGAACACCTATCAACAGATTGCTTTAAAATCACGACATTTTCTTCCCACCCCTGCAATATCAGCTTAGGAGTGCTTTTTCATATTCTGATCCCACAGCCTTTAGAAATCCTATTTGTAAGGGTTTTTTTCAAAAGGATAAACAACTTGAGTGTCAGGTAAAGACAGAATTATGTTTCCTGTGGTGGAGATTCTTGAGAAGATGCAAGTGCTCACACGCACAGAAATGTGGGGAGACCCAGGAGTCGCTGGTTAGACACCCAAGCAACCGTGGATCTGAGCCACAGTGTTATGAAAGGCAGCAGCACTGAGTCAGGGCCAGTGCCTGACAGCAGATGGGACTGGAAACTATCTTGCAAATTACCGTGCAGGGACAGCTTTCAGACCAAAAAATCCTCCGGCTGTTGTTTTTTATAGGTTTCACTATGTATTTTAGAGGTCTTTGTTGTATCATATATTTGCTTTATTTCTCCTTAGTGATGTGTGGGGAATTTAGATGAAGGCAGATAGGTTCTGATACCACAAACACATGCTGCCCTGATCCCTTGTTCCCCTCAGAGGCTGCTGTTTGCATAGCGTGACTCCTCATTAGCAGAGTGCCAATTAATGGGCCAAGCAGAGGGAGAGCTCACACAGAAAGCCCCTCTGAGCTGTCCCAGAAAACCCAGCTCTGGGGGTGGAAGGTTTGCTGTCCAACACCAAACATCAAAACCTGCCTGCCACTTATGTTTTCCCATATTGCTAAAAAAAGAAAACAAACATTACTGAATGATGACAATAGTCCTGCACATAAAGTAACAGTAAAAAAACCAACAATGTCTACTGACAGATGATATTTTTTAGCTTTGGGGGGGAAAAAAATATTCACGAGAAACTTTAAATGGTAATTGAATGTGACGAAATAGGAAAACCATTTTCTAACACTCAATGGAGGAACCCTATTGCCTCTACCCTTGCTGTATTAAGAATCAAAGAAAATTCTGGAAAGAACTGCAGAGCAGCCCAGGCTAACCAGCACTGCTGACATCTGAACGCAGAACAAAATGACACCAAGTCACTTTTCATTTGTCTCCCACTTCCCTCTAGCTTTTTTTTCCATTCTGGCTTCTCCAGGGATGGAAAGGACATCTCTCAGCAGTAACTCAGACCTCACAAAAGACATAGCAGGTCCACCTGGCTCAGAGCAATCCTGAAAAATCCCTCCTGGTCATGTCCAAAGTCCAGCTCTTCCCCACTGCTACACCCAAAGGTGCATCACTGCCAGATTCATTTATAATCACATACAAGCCAGGTCTGCACAAAATAAAATTATTCAATCAATCATCAATTTGAACAAATCAAGGGATGCTAAAAAGTCACACTGCAGCCCAAGTCACAGCACACCATTTACTGTAGGACACCATCGCTGGGACAGCAAACCACACACTGTAGTTTCTTATCTCTCCTTGTAACAAGGAGATGAAAGACAAGGAGTTCAACATTTCAGCTGGTGAAGACTAAGACTGCATTACTAACTTGTGTTCACTCACAGTCAAAATGTTATTTAACTGAACAGTACATTGTAGCTGAAATGTGGCATCTGACTTATTGTAAAGTATTATTCTAACCTACTTTAGTAAATATTAGAGTTCTAAATATTGGATATTCTTTTCAATTAAAACCAGAACATGTCCTTTTTTTTTCTCTTGCATTTTTAATAATCCTCAGACCCTAGAGAAAATAAAATGGTACATGAGATAAATCATCTGATATTCAGCTACCAGAAGGAAATAAAAAAGGAACTTGGATCAGAAAACAGTTGTACTTGCTGCTAAGCAGTGTCGTAGAACAGAGCTGTGGGTTTGCCAGATTAAATTAAAAAAAAAAAAAAAAACCAAACAGGAAAAAAAGGAACAATAAATCCCAAAATAAACAAAACGAAAAAACCCCAGAAAAACACTGGAGGGGAGAGACATCAGAAGTGATTCTTATTTTAAAATTTCTAAGAAATGTAGAAAACTTGGTGAGTGAAAATGAATATGCCATAAGATTAAATACTTGAATCCAGGTAGAAGTGTGATATCTACCCCATTCAGAAAACCCAGCTACAGGGATCAGCTAATGTATAGATTAGAGGCGAGACACAACAAATTAATGTGACCTAAAAGAGCTAAGGAGAATAGATAGATCCAAGTCAGAGACAAAAGTATTGGAATCAAATTAGACTTAATGGATCAACAGAGTGAATCACAGGCTGGTTGTGAAACGCTGCACCACGGAGCAAAGCAGCCCTGAGCAGTTGGTTTGTATCAGAGGCAGTGAGGGACAGCAGTGAGGGACAGCAGTGGGGACAGACTGGGATTTGGTTTGTATCAGAGGCAGTGAGGGACAGCAGTGGGGACAGACTGGGAGTCACGCTGGCTGCTGCCAGTGCGGCTGAAGCGCACACCGAGGCCCCGGGCAATGCCCCGGGCGATGCCCGTGCTGTCGGCTGCAGGACACAGCGGGGATCCACCCGTGAACCTCCTGCCCACGGGAGCTCACGGGGCGGTCGGGCGGGCAGCCCGGCGGGTCTGTGGGCCTCTGTGCCACCAGCCCGACTGCCACCGGCCACAGCAGCCCAAGGGACCGGCGTGCCGCGGCTCGCACCGCTCGCTGTCTCAGCACGGCCGCAAAGCCCGGGGGACAAGGCCTGGCCTTGGCTTGGTGCCCCACAGGTAGGCACTGTGAGTTGCCCGGCACGCCCTCCTGTCCACCGGGGTGCTGTGCCCTACCTTGGGCAGCACACAAGGGACCCCAGTCCGAGCCAGGACACACCGTGCCCCATGGGCAAACACACGGGGACATGGAAGTGGACACGCCCCCTCATTAAGCTGCATTCATCTTGTGTCTTGAGAGACTCTTCACAAACCGAAAATATTAATGCTCAGAAAACTGCTCCTATGGTACAACCCTGAACAAAGCTGCCTTTGGCTTGCGGGACCTTCCAGGCCCCAAGGCCAAGCCCTTGCTAGGTGACAGCTGCTATTTTTAAGGAGATTCTCACAGAGTCACTTCACTCATGGACTGGCAGCAGCGCCCAGCAGCATTCAGGGGTCACACTGCGGGGAGTGCTCGGCCACAGCGAGCACTGCGTGCCACTGCCACTGCCCCACCTCAGCTCTCAAGGCACAGCCCGTAGAGACACGGCAATTAGAGCAGCACAGTGAGCAAAACGAAGGGACTAAGTGGGAGGCTCTGCCTTTATCTCACACAGGCAGCTCTGACAGCTTGTGCTCCTCACTGCAGAGCCGCAGCCGCTCCCCGCCATGACAAGCTGCCCCCGGCCTGCCTGCGCCGTGCTGTCCGCAGAGCCGCCAGCTGCTCCGCACCCTTCCCTGGGCACTGCTCCGTGTCACCTCCGGACTGCAGCCACCCTGTGCCCTGGCTATGGCCTCCCTGCCCGGCAAAGCCCAAGAGCCTGTCTCCGTGCATTGCTGACCCTCATGTGACAGAGAAGTGGAGTCACTGCTGCTTCAGGAGCTCAGGTCACTTGCCAGAGCTGTGTTTGCCATGCTACAGGTGTTGTTTTGTCCTTCCTCTAGTGGTCACTCCATCATGTCACATGTGTTGAAGTAATCAGTGTCATCCATTGCTTGTTTTGGGGGAACGACCAAAGCAGTGCACCAGAATCGGGGGCCCTGGATGTCAGACAGGAAACTCTCATCCAGAAAGTGCTGGTTTGGCAAGGGCAGGGTATGAATTACACACCAGAGGGAAAAAGGAGAAGGAACATAGCTGGAGGAGAAACAAATAGTGACACTGGCAGCTGGGAAGCACAAAAAGTTGGTGGGATTTCTTGAGCTGACTAGAAAAGATGTTTAAATGATTAGCCAGCTGACATTTAACCTCATTTCCCTGACGTCCCATCAATCCTCCTTAGATGCAGGCTCAGCATCACTACCTCCCAGGAATGGCACAGAGCTCAATCAAGCCCCAGGTGGTAGGGGAACAGCCCTGATCCCCACTAGGGAAGGAGCTTTCTTCTTGGCGTGAGGAGCCTTGGGCTAGAGGCTGCAGGACCACAACTGCACCCATCTGAGTACAACAGAAGGGCCAAAGCTCTGATGTCCTCAAGAGCCGAATCAGACTGGTGCTGCTTGCTTATGTTCCATCAGAGATCTACTGAAAGGAGAAATGCTAGGCCAATCCTGCTCTCCTGGCTGTTTTAAACATATTGCATGTTAGAGTAAACGATGAAATGCCTTTCAGGAATAGTGCTGCAAGAAGGTCTCTGCATTGGTTCTCATGCATGATTTATTGCATATTCATCTGCATTGAAGGAAGAGAGCACAGCTCATATTTAACACAAAGCAAACTGGTGACCTGGCAGCAGGGACTCAGCAGAGCCCAAGGGCTGTGGGCCACGTGTGCAGGGGCTGCACGCCAGTGGGTTTTTACACTGGACAAGGCATTGCACACTCCAAACCCCACCATCCTTCACTGTAAACATTTGTTACTCTGCACAAGTACCATAAAGTCACTTTTCAAGTGTTTTGTGCAGTCTGGCCTCAGCTGCCATGGGCCAGGAGCTGAAGTTAAGCTGGAGTGCTTCTCAGCACAGGGCCTGAGGCTGCACTAAAAAGCAGAATTTTGCATTCCTATTTTACCTGCTTTGGAACTGAGACAGTTAAATAAGCACAAGTAAGGGAATTTTGCAGTCAGGTTGATGGTGATGTAGTTTCAAAGAGGATATTTAAACAAAATCAGTGGTCTGTGCAGAGCCCCAGGGCTTAGGGCAATAGTCCTCTAGACAGCTGACAGACACAGCCTGGCATGAAAATGGCTTGGTGCTATTCTGTCAAATATAACTTCACTAAATTTGTATTTTTAGGTGGGACTGGGTCCCCAAAACAACCATAAGGAAAAACCTGTGTAAATTAAAACAAAACTTGAAGGAAGATCTAGCCAGCAATTGTTCAAATCATTCTAGAACCAAGCTTAGGAAAACAAATTGGATGTGAGCCCTACAAAAATTGTGGTCTTTTTATTTAAAACTTTTCAGATCACCCATGCCCCAAAATTTGACCTGTCTATTGAGAACACAGTTTTTATTGCAACGTGAACAGCTGCCTACAACTGGCTAATTTATAAACCTTTGGAAACTGTGGGTTTGTGTCCTTTGATCTCAGCAGATGAACACTTCATTTTCAGCATGTGCCCAGAAACCCCTCAGAGCTCCTGGCACTGCCCGTGCTGGCACCACAGATGACAGATTATGGACCTGCTTCATTTCATCACCTAGCCAGGAGAGGACTAAAAGTAGATGCAGGGACAAGACACAAAGCCTGGGAAACTAAGATTAGACTAAGGGGGAAATATGATGATAAGGGCTGGAATTAGTAAGTTCTAATTCCCAAGAGGTTTATGTTCCATTTTTATCTGTGTATTCTCACACACATTGTACATGCAGTAAAATAATGTCTGAACTACCCTGACATTCAGTTTTGGTAATTATTTTGCTACATGTTTGCACTGACCAAAATGTCCAGCATATTGGTAAGTGTAGGTGCTTGGTCAGTTCCCATGTAACATACAATAAAACCTCTGCTACTGACTTTTTGTATTTTCCAGCATTTTAGGAGGCCCGTCCCCCTGCTAGGTTTTATTGCTGTTGATGTTTCCTGTAATATAAAATTCAATTTAAAAATTAATTTTAAAGGCATAAACTTTTTGGCTGGAAAAACTACTTCGAACGCTTGGCTTGTGTTGCCACTGTTTGAAACTTGATGGCTCCATTTTGTTCCGTTGACTGCAACGGAGATTTTCACAGGAAGAAATACCATCACTCTGAAGTAAGAAGTACAAACAAATGATGCTGTTTCTTAAACATAAATCCCATGTAAAAGAACTGGAAAGACATTAAAAACAAACCACTTGCATCCAAACAGTTATTTTTAACAGTCCATGAGTTTACTGTATTTTCAAACAAATTCCTGTCCTTGTGGCTGAAGCTGGTGAGGAAATGTGACCTGGAGGAACAACAGAGAGTGAGTCAGGAGTCTCCTCTGGGACAGGGACATGGGCAGCCTGTGCAAGCCACATCAACTCACCATGCCACCACTTCTCCAGCTGCAAAACAGAAAGGTATCTCCTTTCTTTAGTACCTTTGGTGGGAAATATGAATGAATAGTACTACAAAATCATAACATAGCTTTTTACCAGTTTTCTGCAATGCTGGAATCCAAACTGATAGCATGTCAAAACTCCCCTGAAAAGCCACTGAAGTGAATTTGATTTCATACTACAGATTACCAAAATTAAATGTCACAGTTGCTATTAGTTTACCAATCTGGGGAACAGACAAAATACAATTAGCTCACAGAAGACATTATTCCAGTACCCATAGTTCTACAAAACGTGTGTCCCTTGTGTGACAGCTGTTCAGAGTAGGGAAGGGATTTCATCTCCAGATGCACTGACTGGGGACAGCTAGGCTGTGCCACCTGAACTCCAGCAAGGTCCCAACCAACAGCTGGAAATCTGTGTTCCATTATGTCAGCTGCCAGAACGAGCCTCCCCAGAGCCGCAGCTCCGCAGGACCACAGCCACGGGCAAGATGCCAACGGGGGATTTAGTGCTGGAGAGAACTGGAAAGGGTGTAACTTCCAGACATGTGATGAATACCTAGTCCACTCCGTTCCCTCCAAGCTCCTGAGGCCCACACTGCAAGTATCCAGTGTACATCAGGTTTCAGCTGCCTGCCTGCCTAACAGCCAGGCCGGAGCGTGGTGCACTCAGAGGCGGCAGCGAATCCCCTGCTCTGCTCTTGGTACCACCTGCTGTGGCAGTGGAAGCCCAAAGACCTGAACCCAGAACTCAGAGGAGACATAAAGCACATAAAGAGGAAGGAACTTTCATAAACTGCATTTCAAAATATATGTTGCAATTTCCACCTACATATACAGTAAGTGCTGCTTTGGCAATGAATCCCAGACAATAACCTTGCTGTTAGTTCCAACTGAGTCATAGCACTTTTTCATGTATTACACACCAAAAAGACTTCCTATTGTCAGCAGCTCTTTGACTTCAGCTTGGTTGGACTGAAGACAAAAAAATGTTCAGTGCAAGACTGTGCCAGATAAAGTCTCAGTGAAATCAATAGGAGTTCTTTCCCAAGCACATGGGCCTGTGTGGAGACCTGGCTTTGCTGAGCTATTTCTCAAAATCTAAAAAGAAGTACACTCCACGCATTTCCATGTCAAAGACTACTTCAAAGGCAATACTTACCATTTTTCAGCTCTGGGAGTAACATTCTTTGTTTATCAGGGCTATCACTCAAGATGCCTGCTCTCTTTCCAGAGCTGCAAAATGGTTTTAATGTGAGTGAAAGCCTTTAACAGCAAACCAAAGCACCAAGCAAGTAACTATCCAGTAAGTGATATTTTAGTATTCCTGAAATAAATCTAAACGATTGAGAAAATAAAATCACATCAAGTTTTAATCAAAGTTATACCAGGTTTTCTACAAACACAATTTAACATACTCAGATAATGAAGACACAAACAATGCTGTTAAAATGTCTCAGAACAGACAATATTATGTGAATCAGTGCCATTCACCATCAAAGAAATAGGCGCCTGAGGCTAATACAAGTGCTCATATTTAAAAATGTTCAGCTGATATAATTAAAAATTAATTCCTAATTGGGACAGGAAGCACAAAAGGTCCATTCTGAGTCTTATGCAGCTCAATCATCTGACAAGTTAGTTAAAAACATTTTATGCAGTGACTGAGCCAAAAACAGTAAAGAATTCCTGTTTTCATAATTTGGGAGACTTTTTCATATCTTTTTTGCTCCCACTCGCATGCAACACAAAAGAACTTTCTAAAACTTCAAGACAATCTCATAAAACATGGATCCCAAAACACTTTGATAAACATACAGCCATTCTCAACCAGAAGCAGCTGGTGGATTTTCTTCCCCCAAACCATCCTTTGTTACAAAAATCCCTGACAATAAAAATAAACTCATGGTCTCATCCATACCCCTGAAAGAATAAGAAAGACTAGAACAGATAAATTCAGGCACGTAAATTGTACGTGATCTACACACACTCAAAGAGATACACTAGTAACTACAGAATCAGAATTGGTATTCACATAGGATGACTTTTTAAGACCATTAACTGGAAAACCAGGACTACCTTCTCTACTGGACCTTTTCAGGACAGTGTCCATCCATAGACCACCAAAGAGGGATTAGCTCTAACCTCATTCTGCCAAAAAGTCTGTTGCTCCATAAACAGAAAAAAAAGGCTGTTTCCATCAAGCCTAAACTGTGAGATAAAAGCAGTTGCTGGAGGGGATTCTGACAACACTATAGCAGGTGTGTAAGTCTTTCAAATTACGTCATCGTGGTTAAAAGACTGCAAAGAGCAAATACTCTTTTTAGTCACATTACACTTAAAAAGGGGCTTTTCTGAGAATACTGTCTCTGAACACTGGTGAAAACTACCTACCCCTGAGACAGCTCATCAAACATTCACATCAGCTGGAAAATGTGATCTATAATGGTCCTTGCTCAGAGCACCAAACCCTCTGACAGCAGCCTGCACTTCTGAGCTGTTGCATTCTGCTGTACATGGCATGTGTATCAGGATCTTACACTGCTACATGCTCAGGGCAGGGCTCGACCTGAGCTCTGCTTCACCATATGCTCCAGAGCAAGCAATTAGTCCAAACTCCCACCTTCCTTTCAGTGATAAGTAAATAAAATTGGAAATGTTCTCAGCATGTTGGCAGCCTTATTGCTGAGTTGTTGAATTTAGGTTTTCCATCAATAAAAGGTCACTGTGTACTATTGCCACCAAAGGGAGATGTGAGCTAGCATCTCCATTTTCAGCAGATTGTAGGTTAACCCAGGATTAGACGTTGGTATAAAAGGCTGTATTCTACTCACCTGGGAGTCAATGGAAAAGTTATAGTTTACTTTGACAGAGAGAAATGGATTTTTAATAGTGTGGTACAGAACCAAATGTTTTTACATGTTCTGGTTCAAATTCAGTGGAACTTTATATGCTTATCATAAAGAGCAGAATTAGCAACTTGCCCTGGAGAATGGTGCCATCCTGTGCTTCAGTGGAGGCCTCTGTTTTGCTTTAAAACCAAGAAAAAAACATGCACTGTATCTTAAGGCAGGATTTCTCAAACAAGTGGGAAATGTGCAAAGGACGTGCATGGTATTATCCTACCTTTAAAAAATCTGACCAGATCAAACACCAGATTTGATCAGTCCTTCAAGGGAGAAGGAGAAACTCTGTACAGAAATCCTGTACTGGAAAAATTCCAAATAAACCCTCATTTGGACCAAACCTATGACTCTCTGAATGATACAGTTGTAAAGTTTATGCTGTGTCTGATTAGCTGCATGTGCCAGACAGTAAAATGTAAAATGAATACAGTGACAGAAAGCTCATCTAGGGTCTGAGAGGTCGAAAGACAGCTCTAACACACTCTGCCTGCCTGGGGATGGGAAGGCAGAAGGGCTTCCCCTGTGTTATGAATGAAAGCAATGGAACAAATGACATAATCACACCTGGCCAAGAGGCTCAATCAAACCTAGTATCTTCCTAGCCAGAAAGAGATGCTAGAAACACAAACCCAACAAAAGTCACTGCACTATAGCTTGAATTTGCAACAGAGTTTTGTTGCACAAAATCCCTGCGTAAACAGTTCAAGGATGTAGAAGAGAGTAACGTTTCCATTATGCTGAGCATGTGAAATCCAACACTTGTTAACAGTCTTTTGACAAATCATTTTGGAAGGAGAATGGCTTCTTTGACTTACTTACCAAGAAAGGTTTTAAACTATTTAGAAGGTTTATTTTTCCTGAGGCCAATTGTTTAATTTTCAGTGTTTTCTTTACTATATACCCTCCCCTGCCCTTCACAACTCTGACAATGAGGACAGCATCTTTCCACCAGGTTTCCTTAAAGAGGAAAAAAGCTATAAAATTAAACTCCAGCTCCTGTTATTGTGAATTGTTTGGATGGTAATAGAGTTTTTTTTTTTCACTTCCCGCAGCTCTCAAAAAGCCTTGGGTTGGGAAGTGCCTTTCTGGTGGTGAATATTGCCCACTTCAGCCATTGCAACTGAGGTCAGGGGACAATCAGGGGAACTGCTCCTCCCAGCACTCTGACCCAGAGCAGTGTTCTGTGTCTCCCTGTGCTGTCCTGCGGAGCTGAGGCCACCTGAGGATTGTCTGGCGCTCTGGCCTGCCCGGCCCGGATGCTGCCCCTCCTGCTCACAGCTCCTTCCTTGGGCCTCAATCGCCAGATCCCGAGGTGGGACGGGGCTGCCTCAGGAAGTCAGCTTGAACTGCTGCAGGAACTGATTGCAAGATAGCACGAAGCACTGAGTAAGGAGAATTTAGCAGTCTCTGATTTCATTTTTCACTGAAATCCACCACTAGCCTTTTCCAATACTGGGCATACAAAGCAAACAGATTTCCAGCCTTTCCATCACAAAGCTTATTTCTAAAACTGCTTACAAGTGTAAATAGTAACAAATAAAAGACACAGAATGTTATACTATGGCAAAACCTCTAGCAGGGACCGTCAGTATTCAGACTGGAAGAAAACAGCAGCACGGATGCCACAAATTTAGCAAACTCAGAAAGGAACTGGAAAAGGAAATGATTCAGAAACCACAGGTGCTCAGCACCAGGCTGCTGTGCCTTGCTGGCAGCCCTGGGACACAGGCGCTTGTGAGACAGCAGGAATACAAGGCCAGGTTAAAATTAGGGATCATCTCAGAACTGTGCTCAGCCCAGCTTTCCACGCTGATCTGCACCACACAAACAGGTTTTTCCAGAAGCAGAGTGGGCCCAGGGGAGTGCTACCCTCTTGACTGCTTTCATCATACCAAAAAGAAAAGTAAAAGCAGTTCTAATACACCCGGGGGCAGGAGGGAGAGGGGGGGGAATGGGGTGGTGAGGCACGGGGAGAAGGGAAGATGCATAATTGGTTGAATTGGGAAGGGAGATTTTAAAATTATTTCCAATGTTGTCATGTTTTTCTCCGCTATCTTGCAAAGCACTTCTCTGCCGGTACAATCTTTTACAACATCATTCAAATCTACAGTGCTTTGTGGGAGCAAACATTACATGGTTGTCTTCAAACAGTGGTGCTAATAATAATGATGAATCTCTCATCACAGTAAGTACTAACT
>VWZP01006607.1:517517-551561 GCA_013396995.1 Dicaeum eximium
CGCCGTCCCCTCGCGGGCGGGCGGCTTCGTGCCGCGTCGGGAGAATGACAGTATAAATTGTGATGGAAAGATCTGGACCTCAACACGCAGGGCCGTGGAACGACTATAAAGAGAGCAGGCTGTAAAGCGCCTGGGAATGTATTAACAATGGAAAAGTGTCTCAGAGAGTGACAATTGGAAACACAAACTTCTGGCCCAGCAATTCAAAAAGCGCAGTCTGAAAACTGCTGCCGAAAGAAACCACATGTTTAAAGGGACTTTCGGCTTAACATTTCCAGAAAGATTTACATCTCTGGCAGAACAAAGAGACGGGACAAATTCTGCATCAGAGGGAGGTACTTGCCCTCCAATAACTTGCCCCTAACCTTAGGGGTAGTGTGTGTATGCCCCTAGGGACACTACAAATATGTAAACAAGGAAATACAAATATATAAGCCCACTGGGGAGGAGTTAATGAAAACAAACACAACATGATGCCTCACAGCTGTTTTGCTGCAAAAGTATTAACTACATTAGGATGTGAACCAAAGTCTGCCAAGGATAGCTGTGGGGAATTCTGACATCGTGTACTTTGTGACCGTCTGCTACGGGGACTGCTGAGGGCAGACTCAGGTTCCTCATTTGGGAGTCACGGATGTAATTTATAGCTGTGGGAGTTCAGTTCATCATTTGCCTGAAGTGTTTGCTTAAGTGCTTTGTTGTGCAGAGCTGCTTTTCTCAGCTGAAACCTCAAGGCTTTCTGAGGCACTTCAAGAAATGAGAGTCTGAGTCTGACAGGAGCTGGAAGAAGATGTCAGCACAGCTCCCTCACACTCCTTCAGAGATGCCAGCCTAAAATATTTTGGCAGTATTGCACCATTACATAATTTTAAGTGTTCCCCCCATGCTTTGTGGGATATGGCTAAGAACTAAAACAGGACAAATGAGCTAGGTTTCCACACGGACAAAAGCACTGGGTTTCCTTTTCTGAGCTGAAGAAACAGTTACGGTGACTGCTGTGTTCATTTTATTGGTTTCTTTCCATTACTCTTAACTCCTGGCAGCAGCTTAGAGAATCCCTCCCTGTCCTGGATGGTTTCTTCTTTCAAACATTTGGAGGCAGTTGTTCCATTCACCCTTTCATCATCGCTTAGCTCATTTAAATCTTTCCTCAGAAGTCAGTCCCTCCTGTTACTTAATTGTGGTGCTGCTTTTCCCTGAACTCCCTCTCAGCTGCTCATTTATTGTACGGTGACATGGTGGCCAGTAATCCTACCATTGTTAACGTTTCCTGTTGTGGACTTTTGGGTTATTTTTGTTCGGAGTTACTGCAGTACTTGGAGGACTGAGCTAAGCTTCCCCTGTGAAGAATAATTACAGGCAAGGTCACTGATACTGCAGTAGAAGGCATGGTCCATGGATAAATATAGCTGCTGAGTTTGGGGATGGAGGCTTAGTGCAATTCTGGTGGAAGAAGGCCCAAAAATACACGTTTGATAGTAAACACACAACTGGGGCTCCAGATACCTTTGCTGTAGTGGAAAAATTCTGCTGCCTGCAGAAAAGTGTAATTTATTTGTAAATTCCTGCATTATTTTAAGACCATATAGGCTGGTGAAATCTGAAGTAACTTTGGAGTATTTCTTTTACTAAAATGGTAGGCAACAGTAAGTGGATTTGATCATCCGTATGACGGCAAGTTTTTGACATGCTTTGATTTCACTGTTGCCTCTTTTTAATTGACTCCAGAGGAATGTGGGACAGATCACATAAGAATGTCATTACTCCAAACTTCATACATTTGCCTTTTACTGTCAATTGGCCTATTCTGTCATTCATAACTTACAGATTCTGCAAGTGTCATTGCTGCTACTGAGTGCTACCTTGCAGTACTTACACTGTGACAGAACCAGGGGCAGGGTTTGATTTGCACCTGAGTTAAAGCTAAGAACAGCCTCTAAACTCAGAGGGACAGATGGCACTGCCAGTGCTTACATTGCAGTTATCCTCTGCTCATGGAGCCATGATTCTCATGTGTGATCCAGGTTCAGGATGCCTAATCCTGAAGTCCTTTCTGAGCACCAACCGCCAGGATACAGCCCCCATATTCTACTGATTCCTGCTCAGAGTTCTGTTTTGTTTCTTTCTTTTCCCCCCTCTCCAATCCCTTCATGATTTGAGGATGCACCCTGAAAAAACACAAAGCCATCCCATACACTGAAGTGTGGGGTCCCAAGAGCCCCACTGAAGCTGGGTCTGAGGGGATAGTGCTGCACAGAGCTTGACAGACCATTTACCCTCAGCTTCAGGAGAGATCAGGGTAAGAAAACCGGCATTTGAATGCCACAGCTCTGTCTGTACTTGGAAGCACACCCACAATGAATTTGCTTTTCATCAGTCATCTCTCCAACAACTGTTGAAAACAGCATAATCTGCTAACACTGAAAAGCTAAATTGCTTTCAGACGAAGCACTGAAAAAGTGCTTCTGTGATTTGATTCAGCTCAAATCCAAAATGCATGATTTGACAGCTCTAGTACTTCTTAGCTGCTTGAAGTTTCTGTCAGAATTTATCTTTTCCCTAGTTTTTCTCTAGTTTCACATTTTAACCCTTCTCCCCCCAGATTACTGTTTTTGAAATATGATTTTTAAGTGCACCAGATGTTTAAATAATAGCAGTGTACTGGGAATACAGACTTCTAAAATAAATTGCATGGATGCTATGGGCTGAGTCTGGGAAAGCTTCAGAGCAGAATGAAGAATACAGCCATTTCTTAAGCCCACAGCATTTTCTAAATACTAAAACTCGCTTTAATCAGAAGGAAAACACTGAAAGGATGTTTAATCTCATAAGCTCTTTTGTTGTTCTTCAGTGAAGAAGAGCCACATTCATCACTGATACAATTACAATGAAAGCAGTGCAACTACCTCGGGGAAGAATTTGGCCCAAGTAGATCTCTCTAGACATTTAGCACTATTGACAGCTGTCCCCACATATTGTTTAGAAAATACAGAGCTAAAGACATACCAAAAGAAATAGAACTAGCTCCCATTTTTCTGACCTTTGGCTGAACTGGAGCTCCTGGATGTGAAGGCTGCTTTACCTCTGTAACACTTCTGATTATCATTAAGTTTTCTTCAGTGATCTGTCTGAAAACATCTTCCTAACTGTGCCTGGTCCGGCTCTTGCAGATCTGAGCTACTGAGCCCTGCACTTCACGGGATACGGCATCTTATCTAATTTTAGATGTGATGCAATGAGTGGGGGTAGCTCACGTGAGGCAGGAGGGATGAAGCCCAGCAGCTCCAGCTCAGAGCAAGCACTATATAATTATTAACTGCTACTTTCAAAATAGCAGAGGGGTTTATTACTACCAATGCACATTTATGGGTGTGATTGAATAAACAAGCCGTAGCAAGGACAAACACTTCTGGTGGAGGATATTAGGACAAGAATCAAGCAGCAGGCGTGCTGTCCTCAGGTGGCAGCTGAGGCTGCCCCATGCAGTTCCCTCTCTGATATTCTCTACTGAAATGCTGTAACTGGATAAAACATACACACAGGCATTCTTCTGCATGGGAATGTTCCCTTCCCCTTATTCACTCACAGAGAGATGGCTTAATTCAAGTGTTTGGTTTTCTCAACAGCTTTCTGCCTCTCACCAAATTAGTCTGCTCATAACTAAACTCATGCACCTAAAGAATCTCTACATTAGTACAAAGAAGCTGTACTTTCAGGGGAGTCTCTACTTGCCAGAGCAGTGACCTCTCCTGACCAGTATCCTGGCTCTGTGCTGTACTGGATGGAGTCACTGCTTACATGACCTGCTCCCCTGGCTGACATCCTGCAAAGAGATAACAGGCTGTCGGTGGTGGTCCAACTCACATCATGCTTTGGGCTTGAATATTTTGAAGAGGATTCAAGTCTTTTATGGTCATTAAACCAGCTTAGAATGTCTATGCCTAGTTCCCCACCTCCAAAATTCCACCATGGAATTACCCACCCTTTTGTCCACTGTCTTTAAACAGTTAATTGTAAATCTTCTACTGGTAGCAAACCTGTGTCAATAAATCATATTCTAAAAAGCACAAACAGCACATTCTTAACAAAAATATCTTTTACACATCTAAACGATAAAGTAAATGTTTGAGAAAGAAGTCTCTAAATTTTTTTCATGGTATTTTAAAACAGTCATCTCAAAATAAACATGAAGAAATGTTTGTTAATCATCTGGAATTTTTAATTTCCTATTTTGCATGGGAACCTGAGTAATCAGACATATGGTATGCTTGTTAGCTGGGAAAGGGTCAGGATTAGAATAGATTCTCAAAATTAGAAAGCACTAAAATACAGCAGCAGTCTTGGCTGCATAAACTTAAACAATATTTTGTGTTAATTGCTAGAACAGAACAACACTGAAAAAACACCACACATCTAAATGATTCCCTGAAATTCCTCTTGATTAGCAGGAGAGGAAGTCTCAGGAGATTGGGGATGAGCTAGTCCATAACTTACCTGCACAGGGGGTTATCTGATACAGACATAGCTGATAAGGAACAAAATGTGTTGGTGGCTTTTGTATAAGCTCAGTAGCTTTAAGAGTTGTGAGATTCCTAAGACAGTGGAGGCTGTTCAGATCAAACTAACAGTGTTTTTGGAATTATAGTGCTAAGCACCACTGAGCCAGTCAGCAGTGAAAACATGTCCTGCAGTAAGTGTTCCTGCTGGGTGTCACAGTGCAGTCCGCAGCCGCTCTGCTGTGTCGGGGCAGGCACGGTGGAACCAACGGCACTTTGGTCTCGTTGGGGACCGGTGGTGTTCTCTCAGGCAGGAGGGCAGTCGATGGCAGCAGACAGCTCCCAGCATTTCCTGCGTCATGAGACAAGGCCCACGCAGAGGATGAATGGGTTCGTGTTCTGCTGCTTATCCCTGACACAGATCCCAGCAACTCCACTTCCGCCAGGAGAAGTCGCCGTGGATCCTGCCCTGTGCTTCCTGCACATTCGTCAGCCACGTAACGTGGAATGCATCTGACCCCACTGCAATTATGTCTGCTGTGTTCAGACTTGCCTCCATTTCAGCGCTCACAGGTAAAAGGGGTTTTTTCCACTGTTGTTTTTCAGTCACGTATTTGCTCCTTGCAGTTCAGTAAGAATCAATTTGAATCCAACTACTGGAAAAACATCCCACCAAAAAAAGCTTTGGGACAGTTAATAATTTTGGCTCTGGCTACTTCCCTCTACTTCAGTGAGGGAGCAGCCGAAAAGACCACGTATTTCATCACAGTGTTTGGGAAGAGTGTTTGGAATAAGCTTTTGTGATGAGGGGGCATAAATAATAGCAATCTGTGGCCTGGACTCATTGTCAGTCCAATGTCATGCCTATTCAGGCCTCATACACACAGCATGCACCTGGTATTTTCATTTTTACTCTCACCTTTTTTCCTTGGTTGTCAGTGGTTTGGTCTCCCCTGGGACTAAAACAAATTCAGCCAAGTCAGTGACTTCACATTTAAAAGTCTCTATCATTATTTCTACAAGTGCTTTTGTATCCTCCATATTCTGGCTGTAAGCCATTTACACAGGTAAAATATGGTAGTCTAAGGGCTCCAGTCTTCCCTTGTCACAGCTGGAGGTGTTTCTGGTGGATGTGATTTGCAGACTTGTCCAAGCAGTCCAGGCTGCATTGCCAAAACTTTCTATCAATATGAACAACTATCACACTATTCAGAATTAAGGCTGCATGTATTTCCATATACATTTATGAAATGAGCCCTCGTGCAGCTGACATAAGAGATAGGGTTGTTTGCTACAGCACAAATATAAGGGGATGAAACATCCATGCAAGCTGTTTTGGTCTAGCTGTTGGTTGAAATGTATGTGGTACTTTGACTCTTTTTTCAGTAAGAGGCTGATTATATACCTACACTTGAGACATTTAAGACTCAGTGCTTCAAACAACTTCCCCTACAGAATGATTAATTAGTCATTTAAGAGACAGAATTGTACATTTTTCTTTGCCTGCCTTCATCTGCTGTATTGTGGTTTTATAGCACTGTATATGACAAACCTTCCAGGAATCTCAAACACAAATTGAAGTTCCACTGAATCACTTAAAGCAGCTGAAAAACACCATCAGAGAGGCCACACAACTGCATGGAATGTGATGAATTTCCAGGAATAGGATTGTTTCCTGGAGATTATTGTGTAAAATACAAGTATAAAGAGGGAACAAAGGTAATGCTGACAGTGTCTACACCACTAGGCTATTTTAGTTTGTGAAAAGAAGAATGAAGAACATAGACATGCTGTAAGACCTTTGCTAGGCTAACAGGAAGCCTAGATGTCAAGAGCAGACTCTGAAACAAAGCAGTACAAAATTATCTCAGCATAAAATATAACTTCTCTGTGATTTTATCTTACAAAACCAGATCCACTTTTAGCTTGAATGGAGTCCTAACAGTGGTTAAGAGCTTTATGTCCATGCTTCCATCCAGGAATAATAAAAGAATGACTAGGTAAAAGGCAATAATTATACAGAAAGAGGTGAAGTCTGCAGTTCCAAGAAAGGAGAGCAGTATATTTGGGGCACACGAGCAAAAGGAAATCTGACCATTCATTTTCATGAACAAATCAGTTCTGCTGACTAGGACCTACTCTGAAGCAAAGGTTATACAGAGAACTTTCAGAGGAAAGTACCACATAGCATGTGCAAAAATTTGGCCTCTGTATATAGCAAAAGCAATACTTCCAGGAGAGCTTTTTGCTCTTTTCCTTCAGAGAGCCTCTGCTCCAACATGCTGGAGAAAGCCTGATTTGAAAATAAGTGGACTCTTACAAGTACAAAATCTGGTATGGTTTCAACCCTGGAAGTGTTTGCTTCTCAGCTTTACCAAGCAGATCTCAGGTCCTGACACTGGTTCGTAGTGAGTAAAGTCTGCAGCTTCTACTTAGACATCAGGTATCAAACTCAGGTGACATTGGGGTTACTGTTCAATGTTTGTATTCTTCCTGTTTCAGGTGATACTTGAATGTACAAAGATGCTTGGATTGAACACAAAAACAAGGTTTTCAAATGCTCTTGTATTTCTGTTACTTATTTACGTTTTGGTGCAGCAAAGAGAGAGATGCAGAAATAAAAAAAGCCCACTTACGTGCATCCAAGGATAAGCAACTAGCCACAGGCAGCTTATCAAAATGTAAAGAACAAGGATATGATACTGGAGTCACTTTTCATATTCACATATTGCAAAGAACAGCCTGTATAAACTGCCAGCAGGACACAGTCACTGGCCTCTGTGTGTGACAGGGAAGGGTGCAGACCAGCCCAGAGCTGCACAGCTGCAGAAATCTCTGCAGGGAGGGAAGGAGGGAGGAGAGGGCAGCAGAGCCACCTCCCTCAGCAGAGCCATCATCTTGTGCCAGCTCATGCTATTCATGGAACTTCAGCTCAGCCCTGACTGTATGCCAGATAGACAGAACTCCTCCAGCCTTACACTGGCAAAACATGCAGCAGTGCCAGCCTACCAAAAGTGATACACCAGCTTTGAACAGAGAACAGGAAGGGAATTGTTTTGCCCTGCACCTGTATTCTGCCATTACCTCCACAGCATCTCAGTGGTGTGGCCTTTAGTCCGTGCACCACAATTCCCCCACACAGAGCACCACTGAGCAGAGGTACTGAGCCAGTCCTGAGGAGCTGGGAGAGCTGCCTGGCACAGCCCACAGGCCTTTGCTTATAGCCCAGAAACAGCCAAGCTGCACTGGCTGAAAAGGAAGATAGCAATGCAGGCAGCGCAGCCGGAATGGAGAGCAGCCTGCATTCCCTCTTCTGGCACGTTTCTTAACAACAACTGAGGAGAGAACTCCTACAGGATTGAAAAAAAAAACCAAAAAAGTTGTCGATTGCTGTTTAAGTTCCTTTTTCTTCCAGTCTAACAAATAAAACCACAGTACTGGCTCAAATTCTATGGATTTGACAGGAACATTAAGTCATTATGAAAAAACAGAAAGACAGGAAATGATCAACTTTCCAGCAGAAGCAACAGCAACAATGAAAACCCTGATTAGTTAAAGCCTTCATAATTACACCCAGGATCACCCAGACAATCTTCTTCTGTGCCTTTGGATAGGTCTATCTTCCTTTTCTCTCTCCCATCTTCAATGTTTATGTTAGACTTTATCAGCAAAGTTAAAAGCTGAAAGGAGATTTGGTATATATATAGATGCTCAATAAAAATATTGCTTTTTTCACCTCTTTCAAAGTTCATTAAATATGGAATGGATGAATTGACCCAGAGGTTACTGCATTTGTAGTAACAAATACAGTTTCTGCAGATTTCTTAGGAGGAAGACTATTTACACAATATTCCCAGAGGTAATTAGGTACAGCATAAACATTAATGATGTAATCTCTGTCATCCCTGTAGTAAATATTGAGTGTCCTGCTTGACTTCAAACAAATATACCAAAAGAAGTCTCAGATATACAGGAGTTCCTTCAAGTTGCATGAAGAGAGATAAGTGGCTACCTAGGGGAGGAAGATAATATTTCCAAAGTGTTCCAGCCAAGAAAAAGCCTCAAAGATTAAGTTAAAACACCAGAAAAATCTGTAAAAGGGAGGTCACTTTTAAATAACTCAAGTATGAGGAAATCTTCAGGGACACTGATCTGTAGACGAGGCTTCATTCCTTCAGCTGTTTATGAAATGATGCAGTATTAGACTTCTCCTCCTGGGTTTCAGTTTTCTCAGCTTCCATCCAGTTAGGAAATAGTTTGTCAGACTTCAGACTGATTGCATGCATCTCCAAGCTAGAAACACTAAAAATCATCTTCAAGTAGGAATGTAAAGACTATACCTGTGTATCTTGAAAATCCTGGTTATCTCCAAGAGTCCTGATGCTGATGAAGCATGTGTTGTACTGACAGGAGCCCCTGGCTACACAGATTTCCTGGAAGAGCTACAACTCTGACACACAGCTATGGCTCCAGACAAGATCTATTGTTCCATCCTCTTGGCTTTGCCACTGTTCCCCAAGGCACTCGCCAAAAGCTGCCTCAGGCACAGAAAGGCAAAGGCCTTCCGATTTTTTTTTTTTTTTTTTTTTGCGCTCCTGGTATCTTTAAGAAGCTCACACTGAGAAATGACTATGTCCTGTCTTTCATCTTCTGTCCTCCTAACCTTGGAGAGTGGCAGGATCAGGAATGTGCCACCATGAACATTCGAAGCATTTTGGAGTATGTTCTCCTACAAGCAGGCAAACATCCTATAATGATGTGGGAGTTGGTGCTTCAACGGGAGAAGGTGATGTTGACCTCTAGTGACTATTCTGGGGATGCCTGGTGGCATAATCACAGTGAAACCTTTCTGAGAGCAGCTAGCCAACAATTCCACTGAAGCTGGCACATGAGAACAGTCACCCTCTTCATAGAAGTGAGCAGTTACACATCCCTTCCATGGAACAAGAACACCCAGCTGAAACAAAGACCCCCCAAAAGGCTCCCTTATAGCCTCAAATATGCATGCAGAGAGATTTAACCAGAGGACAACTGCACAGTGGCTGCAAACTCAAAAGAGAAAATGCACACAGAGTGAAAGGACTGAACAAAGCAGTCCATGGAGACAGACATCATGGTATGATCCAGGAGAAAATCAGAGGGTGAGGAGTCAGTTAAGAAAGCACCTTAGCACCAAAGCTGGCAGCAATGTATCAAATAGATTTCTCAAAACACAGAAATAAAGCAAAAAGTGGCAATTGGGATTCATTGCAAACAAGCAAAACAGCAGAGGAACACGCCAACTAATCCACTATCTATTTGTTTGCTGACATAACCCAACAGACACAACATTTTGCCAGATTGTAATGAAAAATATTATTGGACACTTAAAAGTTCGTCACCCGCAAGCTATGCATTTGATTTTCAAATCTCATTCATTCTACATAATTAAGCCATTTTTTCAATTACACTTGAACATCATGTAGCTTATGTTATATTGCACATTCATAGAATAAAACCAGAAGACAATACATGATGCCTTAGAAAGTTACTCGGAACTTATCTACAGATTCAAAATAACAAGTGTTTTATTTTCCCACTTATTCAAAAGAAATGAAGAAAAAACACTTTCCAGCAGAGCCATTCAAGATACCTGAAGAAAATAAGACAGTCAAGAAAAGGTTAAACAACAAAAATTATTTGAGGACTGGGAAGGAGAGTACATTTCAACCTAGTGACAAAGCCTAAGTGATATAGTGACTTTAGTGCCCCATGCAGAAAGAGGTACTAACAAAAGGGAAATTAGATGAGCAGAGCATGCTTCCAGGTAACTATTCTGACATGGATTAAAAGTGGGAAGAAGATGAACAGAATTTATATTCCCTACAGAATTAAGCTGTTTCTCAATGGAAAAGGACTTCTCATTTCCCAAGATGTTTTCCATTTAATATAACTTTTGTAATAGTAAAATCCATCTTAATAACCCAGTTTATTTCTCAGCTTGGACTGACTAGCATCAAAACTGGGCAGACACCCTGACAGCAAAAATTAAACTGAAAGTGCACATTCTGCATTCAAATCCATACACTAAAATAAGGAAATCCTTAGTGTTTTGGTTTTTGGGTAGTTTGCTTTGCACACAGTGAGGATAAACTGGTATTGCTGTCCCCACAGCTTTCCATTCCTGGTTTCTAGTGTATTGCTCCATACTGCAGAGACTGGAACTCAAGGGTGTATTTACAGTCAAACCTCAAGGAGCTTAACGTATAATTAGTATTTAATTCATTTAAATGCTTTTTTCAAACAGTCTTTGCGAAGCAGATCCAGGACCTGAAGCCCTGCCACGGCTGCCAGGCAATAGCGCCGTCAGGGGGAGACGGAAGGTACGATCGCCTGAGGCAGTGGCAAGTACGAGAATGCCGTAGAAATGCCTTATACAACTTCTTGGAGCATTTCAAAGCTGAAATAAATTGGCATCTCAATAGGAGGTTGAAAAAAAAAAAGAAAAACAAAAACTGCAAAGCTTTTCATATGCTCACTTTAGCTTCCTGGGCAATACCTGATCATTTCTGAACACTCAACTAGTAGCTTAATTTTTGAATCTTTAATTATCATACACATACCTTGTACATTTGTGTAACTGTTCGTAAATAACTGCAGTCCTTTTGTTAGCATTCATTAGCATATATTCTCTCTCTCAACTGGAGATGTTCCCAGGATACATTATCATTTGGGAGGGAAAGGCAAAGACATGATTTGACAAATAAGTCAGGTCCCCAGCTGCACAGGATGAATTTTCCATGCTTCATCAGCAATCTGATTCAGTATCAGTATATTCAGCTTACACTAAAAAGCTCTCTGATTTTCTACCACATTACTTTGGCTGAGAAAAGTTCAGGTAAATGCTACTCCCTCCCCACTGACCTATGGACTTAAATAACTGCCAAAGGAGCCATTGACTTAACTCTGTGAAGATGGCAAAAAGTACAGCTGTTAGCTAAACGACTGCTAAGGATGCGAGAAGAAATGCTGGGAAGGGGAGACTCAGACCTCCAACCAAAGCTTTCCCTTCCAAATTGGATTTTTCCAGTACCCTTTGCCAGCTCAATTCTTTCAACATATAGCAGGGACAGCCTCTAGAATTACTGAGTTTGCCTCCCAAACTGTATGTTTCTTACTCCATGCTTGAGAGTTGGATAGGCCACTATGTAGGTCACTATGTATTTCTATCTGTGGATGATCAAAAGTGGCACAGCCACTGGAATAATCTACTGTGCCTTTCCCAGCTCCTTCTCTCATGCCAGCACAAGCCTGAATTCTCTTACATACCAGGTTGTAATTTTGTCATCAGCTCGACCCTAAGGGAGAGACAGCAACCACATGATTTAGTATCTCCCTGACCTCAATACAGGAACTAGAGGAATGCTTACCTAGACACAAAGGAGATAATTTTCTTTGTCATCTAGAAGCTTTAGGGAACTCCTTTGCCCTATGGAATGATGATTAAAACTCAGGGATGGGCTGTTAATGAGAAAAGGCAGTTGAAATCAAATGGCACACAGTTAAAGACAGAAACCTCTGAAAAATGCATGAGGGATTTTGCAACTTAATGGAGCTCAAAGCCCCGTTAACCATAGCAGACTTCTGCAGCACAGCTTTGTTATTTTCTGTTAAAAACCCCAAAGCAACCCAAAACAGAATAAAACAACAGCTTTTTTCAGGGAAAAAAAATTTCCCAAACCTCAACTTGTACTCTGCTCCACTTCTGTTTTGAGTCTGCAGTGTCCTGGAGCAATATTCCAAGGAAGCAAATGACTGAGATCTGAACTGATTACCCCTGGAGTCTTAAAAGACAAGTTGTCATGCACTATTTGCTACTTCACTGCTGACTCAAGAACATTCAGCTTGTGTGCATGTTCCACTTCCCTGTCTGCTCACTGCTTCAGCTTCTCTCTGACAGTTGTGCATTTCCAGAACAAACATCTTTGATATATTAAGAACTAAGTGCAGGGAGTGTAAAACATGCACTACTTTTCATCAAGGTATCAGAAGCACTACTCTATCGACTATTAATCTTTATTTGTGAGCTTAACTTACTAAGTGCCTCCACTTTGACATAATAAATAATGTAACTATGTATGGCAGCCTACTACAACCTGAAACGTTATGTAGAACTTCAGTCTCCTCTGCTATGGAATATGAGGCTCTGTTTATATCATGGTGGATCTGTAAATCTATGGCAATGAAAATCAACCTGTCTTTATAAGGTGCTAGCATTATTAAATCCAGAAAAACAGTCAGCTATAGCTGAAAACAAGCCTCAGTAAATTTAAAATTTTGTACCTAAGTTTATCAGTTTTCTCTGAAGCAATGCAGGAAAGAATATGTTATCAGTTCATTCTGTTTAGTGGATTTATTTCTCAAGCCAGCAAAACCATACACATTTGGCATAAAAACAGATTTAAATCAAATAAGATTCATATGTACCTGCCTTTGACATTGTTGCTTGTTTCTAGCTATTTTTTATACCATAAAGTGTACCTATTTCCTTTTCATGCCTATGTTATAATTTATAACCAAGGAACAGAAAGAAAACAAATCTTTGTTTTACAAGATCCTTTTCCCAAGACATCTTGAAGAACGAGTTGAATAACTTGAAAGAGTTATTTGGAATGGTATGAATACTCTCAACTTCTACTAGCTTTGGGTGGGAGTCAAGTACACTCACTAAGCAGTTACTCAAAAACTCAGCACCTTACAGAATCAATCCCCTGCACAGCCCTCAAGTTACTTACTTCAGCAGTTTTCTTTAATGAGACAGACTGCTTTGAAGGAAAGACTAGCAGTAGCTCTCATCAGCCAGATTAAGGAACTGATTCAGCAGTGAAAATTACTTGCTCTACAATAGCTGGATTAGCTCCTGCTCTAGCTTTTCTCTCCACTTCAGTTTTCCACCCCACTACACTACACTCTGCTGCTTTGACACAGCCACCTTGTCCACCTCTCAAAAGCAATGCCAACTTCAGATTGCCTTAACACACACTGAAATACAGTTCAGCAACATACACTGAAATACAATTCAGCAACTGCTGCTGGAGAACCAGAATCACTCCTAAGTAGCAGAAAACTTTCTATGGAGCACCAAAACTGCTGTCACTGCTCCATAATAGAGCATCTAGATAAAACACAAGCAATCTGAGGAAAACTGGGGAGTGTTAGGGATTAATGAACCCACATATTCACCAGTAATCATGGATTACACCTCATGGAAGTATGATTATTTTCCCTTCTGTTCCTAAATTTTCAGGCAGCCATTGCAGCCACAGCAACTGAGCATATCTGTTACCTGATAACAACAGTTCAAGACATGCTATTTACAAACTCTTCAAGAGCTTTTTAAAATCTGTCCTTACACTTTCCACTTCTTTGTATTTTACTTTAGATAAACATATTTAGTATATTTGTGTGTCTAAGCCTGTTTAATATCAGATTGTCATTCAATATGTATGTGCATATATGTATTATAATCCATGTAAGAAGTCATTCCCACTTGGTTGTAATAATGTACTATAATTAAAAACAAACAAAACCAGAGGCAGACAAGGATAATTACACTGCAAGCAAATACAAAGTTGCACCCTAAGCAGTTATATCATAAGGGAAGATGCTGATCTTTGTCCTGTTCTGCTGCTTTTAGTACTTGCCAGACTGTACCAGACTAATTCAGCTTGTTAAACCAGCAGAAAACCAGTACACTAAAGTGTTTTGCCAGGCTTTTGCATAGAATCAGGTCAGCATAAGGTCCAGCAAAAGTCAAAACAATGCTTAGACCAGAGGGCCAAAGCACAGAGGTCAGAAGGACCTCCCCAAAGGTTAAAAATACCTTTAGCTATAATGAACATCTTCACTAAAAAACCCCACCCAACTGTCTCATCACAATTTTATGCATTTTTGCTACTGAGCAAGGCCAATTTCAAATGATCAATCAATTGACTATTTACTTGCAGGTTAGCTATGTTTGCAATGAAGAGTCATGAGCTACATTGCTTCTTCCCCTTGCCATCCATATACTAGAAGCCTGAACCCTGACTTGAGAGATTTTCAGGTTGCATTGCCAGGAAGATTGCACTGACTGGCTTTTTTCCCTCCACACTTTTCAAATACTTGCTTTACAACATCTTCTGACAAGAGTATTGGTTCTGCAATAGACAGATATGCAAGTATGAGGTAGGGGAAAAGAAAAGAAATTACTTTTATTCAGGGTATTATAAGTAACATTTATAAACGGTAGCAGTAAATATGGAAATAGCATTTTTGTAAGAGGAAGAAAGCAATAGCAAGTAATAAATGTACCTGTTTAACAGCAGGCCCACGAGCACTACAGACTGATACCTCTCTGTGTTAAGCACCATGCTGCCAGAACTGCCTATGAGCAAGTTACACTTTCCAAGAGCCTTGCTGGGCTAAGTAGTAATAATGATCTCTCCTGGTACTTGGAGGAATTATTCCCTTCCCCTCTCTCTGAAGGTAGAACTTGGAGGAATTATTCCCTTCCCCTCTCTCTGAAGGTAGAACTTGGAGGAATTATTCCCTTCCCCTCTCTCTGAAGGTAGAACTTGGAGGAATTATTCCTTTCCCCTCTCTCTGAAGGTAGACTCATTTTCATCCTCTCTTCTCCACGTCTCCAAGTGTTAAATGCTTATGACTTGCATATCCATACGACCCAAAAGACTTTTAGCTGGCTCCTATGAAGCAGAGTGCACATTTGTACAAAACAAAAACAGATTATAGGTTATTAGAAGTCGAACAAAAGGGAATGGATAGTCACATAAATGGAGTAACATAAAGAAGCAACAAGACAAAGATGTAATGGTCCTTGAATAAACACACTAGGCTAAGAAAATGCCTGAACCCTTTCAGATGCCAGTCTAGCCCCAGAGTTGGTTGCTACTGCCCCCTGCATCACCTGCATGTCCTAGCAATGGAGCACTGGGAGAAACTCTGCATGTAATGCCAGGATGGAGTCTTGCCCAGACACAGGAATTTCTGAACCATTGCTGTATCCTGTAAGCATACAGGACCATAGTATCACTGTTGCCTTCTTCCTATCAACTACTATTCCCCCTCTCCCTTACCACAGCCCATATTACTTGCTATCATGGTGGAGCTACACTGCAGTCTCTGCAATCCCTCTGGTAAGTGCATTACTATGCTTGCACGTCTGAGGGACTTACCCACCCAACAAGGCCAAATAAAGTGTGAGAGCTTGATTTATTCCTGACCTCCAGAAATAGTCAGAGTTCTGCAAAATCCTTCCTAGAAACAATCCACAGGATGATGTGAACTGCCTCCTGCTTTCAGAACTTGTAGCCATATATTTGCTCCCACATTGTTTTCAATAATCCTGGCATTTACTGGGGTAGAAAGGGAAGAGAGAGTTATTTATTAGAAATTATTACAGAATGAACTCCATATTACATTCTTGATGATGAAAAAGCCATATAACCAAGTAAGTATGTTAATATGAAAAAGATCTACTGACTAAAAAAATGTAACTATTAGAGTGACAATAAATTGGCATGAAAACAAAATACACAAATCTGTAGGAGCATGAGAAAAGTTTAAAAATCATTATCTGCTTTATTTTACTAACACTACCTCCTCAAAACAGGTAAGCTGCTTCATTTTTTATTAGTTATTTCATTTAATGTCCAAGAAAAAAGGGCCGCAGTTCCATAAAATTTACTAAGAAGGTTCTCATTTTCAAAAATAAAAAGACAGCACTTGAATATGTAACACTGTTTGCAAGTCTAAGCTTTTTCCCTAATTTTAAGAACATGGAGTCAAACTCAGGCCTGCAGAAAAAGCCACAGGTGTTAGCTTGCATTTCCAGAGAAATGAGATGTTTGAGCTAACATCACATACAATACTTGAAATACATTTATGATTTACCATGAGCAGCATTATTTATGGCAGTTTAGCCACACGACAGCTGCATGTGCCAAGCTGGGGAGAGAATCATTGCCAACTTGCTTCTCCCAGTACAATTCCAGTCTGCATTAGATACTTACCCAGCTCATAAAAATTAAAGTGTAAGACTTGGAAAAGGTTCTGTAGCAACAAATAAGACGGAAGCTTTGTTCTAAATCGACACAAGAACTTCTCTCCTAATCCAGAATACGAAAACTGTTTTGACATGGATCATAGTGTTCATTTCCCACTGCTGTTCATTATCTTCACACTATCCTGTAGAAGACAGACCTACTACCAGACAGATACAGACAGCTGGACGCAAACTTCTGAGCTTTGCATTGAATGCAACAACTCTGACGAAAAAGAAAGAACCGTTCATAGAATTGTAATGCAAACAAAAATTTAATCTTTAAACAAAATGTTCATGATACGGAAGATCACAATACAAAGTTCTTAAACACAATATAACACAAACAAGTTGAAAAGCCTTTTTTGATTGGAAATGAATATTTATACAAAGACTAGATGCCAATAATATTATTGTACAAAGTTTGACAGTGGATTCATAAATTGACTCCCTGAAAATTCCCTTGTTTTGAAAAAATAGTGAATATTAAGGTAATGGCTGAAGTGAATTCAAGAAATTCAGAGTTAAATTTGTTTCCATCCTCAATTCTAAGCACTTGGATTAGGTTTCATGGTACAAAAGGGATAGTAAAGGCACACTGTGGTTTGAAAACAAGGCTAGATATCACAGCCTTTAACTGTCCGGCTTTTGTCTGGGTGTTTTTAAACACTCAAACGCAGCTAAAATAATCCAACCCTCCTGAGGGGGTACAGAGTGAACAAGTTAAAGTCTGCAAAAAATGTAACCCATTTAGCCTATAAAACAGTATTACTATTATTTATGCATTTGAGTGATTCATCAAATCCTCTACCATTTTAGAAATGAAGTACCTTTCTCCAAGTTATTTTTGTTACTTCACTCCTGACAGAACTAGTGTAAAATGCATATTTAAGATAATTTTTCACCTTCCTCAGTTTGGTTAATTATGGAAAAGGACTGATGCATTCCTAAAAAGTTGAAGCTATTGGCCAAGTCAATTACTTGCTGATTTAACTTTTTCAACACAGATTCCTAATTTAGAAAAAAGCTTTAAAGAAAATGCTCATTTAATCTGATATAAATTATTAGACTGCAAGTCGTAAGTGTCAAATTCCGGCATAAAGTGTTCTTTAATGTTAAGTCCAGACAGGCCTATTGCAATTATTAACACAAGTCTTGCCACAGGGGTGTAAATCAGTGCACTGTGGTTTAATCACATGTACCACAACTAGCTCTGTTGATGAACCACGTCAATTCCTATGGGACTGTTATACAACTCAAAATTAGTTAACAGAGTTTGGAGGAGTTACATACGGACATTATGAAACACTGTTCAAGCAGCACTGGTCTGCACATAAACAAAACTAACCAGTCTAAGTGAAACATTTCTAGAACGACATAGAAAGCAATTCCTTTTACCACATTTTGGTTCCCTGAGAAGAAAAGTGCTCCAACTACAAAGGTCTTTGGAATGCCATCAGTACAGTGGATAAACATGCACCTCTTACACTGCTGCTGCAAAGACATCCACTTTCATGTTGATCAGACTTGTTTGGGCATTTTCATTCAAAATAAACTTTACATTCCACAAAACTGGCAGTGGAATGGGAGCAAGAGATGACTAAAAGTAGTCTGGTACTAAAATTAATTTTATCTGTGATGATTTGTTATTACAAACTGGAATGCATTTTGTTAGCAGACTTCTTGAACACAAAGTCATTAAGGGCAGTTTACTTCATCTGCTTAACCCACAACTGAGATTGGTTTTTGAAAACTGTATTATGTTAAAGTTTTAAAATGTGTTTTTGGAAAGCATGCTAACCTCTTCTTTCCCCAGAGGCATAACTTATGTTTTTGGTGAACATGATAAACATCATGAGAATTAAGACTTCAAATATAATAAAACAGCGCACAGCAGAAGAATGAAGTCAGGAAACATTTTATTTCCATCCAGTTTTGCAAGTATTAAGGATGGCATAAGAGTTTATCCCACCACTATGATTTATGAAATTATTACATCCCTAGAAGAGGCAAAGCTTATAATGCTTCCTGTCTTTTCCTTTAAAATGCTTGTAAGTTGTGTGATTAGTTTGTTTTATCTGTGTCTTTCTGTCCCTGTCTAATACAAACCTCCAACCTCCTTCATCCTCTCCCCAATAACTGGGTGTGGAGAAGCTGCACTGAGGCAGTCAGTAATGAGAAGTTATAAAAATATTAATCAGCAACATACACTACACTAACACCTGGGATGCTCACAACATACAGAAGACAACTTTGCAACTATACTGTGTTCTGTTTGCCATCATTGTTTCTGAAGATCAGTAATATCAGATTGGCTCTCTAGGACATACTCACAACAGTTACTTCAGATTCTTCTGATTCCTCTCAATTTCTAAGCAACAATTAATTTTGTATTTACTATTTTTAAGACAAAATGCTGAAACCAGTTCTAGGTATTTAATAGCGAGATTCAAATGGCATCTTCCACAATTATAGAATTAATGCTTGGTACTTGTCAAAAGCTTTTAAAAATTAAGTTATGTTGAAAAATTACTTTCAGTATACCCCATGCAATTAAACTGCTCAAATAGTTTAAACTCTTAATTTAATACATCCTAAGTTAGAGAAGAGTTCATATTTAGAAACTAATTCCAGACAGTTCTTAGACCTCATATGGCAGGAGATAAAACTATTTTAAATCATCACTATCAACAGAAAAAATTCTCATAGGAAAAAAGTATATACACTCTCACTATAACCAGGCAGCCATCTCTTCTTTTTCAATACTACTATAAACATTTAGCTGAATTATTTCAATCAGTAGAACCTATCAACAATTCATGTTCCAAAATTCAAACATTTACCTGTAAAAGGCTGCATCTTTTGTTTGAATCTGAATAATTTTTTCTTTTCCAATATAATCAACTCAGTTCAATGCATTCAAGTTTAAGACTGATTCGTAAATTGCTCTCTCTCCTTCATTCCTCTCTACCTATAGATTTTTAGAGAGATATTAAGCAAGACTTGTAGAATGCAACAATGCAGTGTTTCATTTTAAACTTAGGACTTATCTGAGCATGCCTGCAAACGCTCTCTTACACGAGGTGGAAGTGTTTTTAACAATCTTTCTTCCACAATTAGATTATTTCGCTTTAAGAGCTGACATTCTTCCAGTTCAGCAGGGAGTGATTCAAGATAGTTTCCAATGAGCTCTAACTGAACAAGATTCAGTAGCTGACCCACAGAAGGGGACAAATTCATCAGACTGTTATTTCCCAGAAGAAGAAATTGCAGCTTTTTGCACTGAAATAATCCATCAGGCAGCATTTCAATCTAGAAAAAGGAAAGAGAAGAACAAAAATAAAGTACATTAGAAGTTGTTAGCCTATGTGCAGCTGCATGTTTTGACACTTCCCCTTTTTACTTTAGGGTAAAAAACGCTCTTAGTTAGAAAGGAAAAGGAAGACTGTAATTCCTCTATCATTATGTGATCAAGTGCTTGAGAGCACTACAATGGTTTTATTATCCCTGTTTTCTTACAAAGCTGCTTAGCTCCTGGCACAAGCCAAGCCTGGAAGGAGGAGCACATGCAGACATGCACGCAGACGTGTGCAGGGGACAGGGGAGAGGAAGAGCCTGCTACTCCTAACCATCACTTAATGAAGAACAAGCACAGAGTGTGGAGATGCGTGAGCAGCTCCTGTGTGGTGAAACCTGTGCAAGCAGTTCTGTGCAGTACAGTCGTCCTGGCCCACTCTACTGGCATGTAACATCCCAAACCAGCCTCACCAATGGAAACAATTATAAACCTCAAAAGAAGTCACAAGCCTGAGCTCCACACTAACAAACCACACAGATTAGCACTGATTGTGAGGTTACCAACCATAATTATTTCCCTCTTCCCAGTCATACACCTGAGCTGCTCATCAACCAGCTGTTCATTCACTTCAGCTTTCAGTTTGACATTTTAAGGTAATCATTAAATACTGTTCACTTCCACTAAAATACCACATAGGATTGACAACTTCAGGGAAAGGGAAGATCTGTTTCTGCAGCCATGCTAACCTATACCATCTCTGGATCAAAGCCCTTAAGCTGCTACAAACCAGGATAGCACTTATTCAGTATTATGTGAGCTTTGCTGATACCAAAGCTTTAGTAATTAAACAAGCACCACCCCTTTTTTCTGGATTTACTTCAGTCATGAACACCACGAAAGATAGAGGCTGTTCCAGAAGAAATAGCAGCTTAAGTCTATTTTTATATTTGAGTAGTAATTCAAAGTTCTACTTACATGGTTTTTTGTCAAAGCCAAGTACTGCAGGTTGGTCAGATAACCGATTTCTTCAGGGATAGAGGTTAGTTTATTATAGCTAAGATCCAAATAGTGCAACTTTCTACAAAGAAACAGCTGCAATGGAACATTCTTAATATTATTATAATTTAGATACAACTGTTCCAAGTTTGATAATGCACCAATCTGCACTGGGACATATGAAATACTGTTGTGCCACAATTTTAAGCAAGACAGATTCTTAAGATGTTGGAAACTAATTATTTCTTCCACTGTTCTGAGATTATTTTCTTTTAAGTCAATTTCATGCAAATTGTTTAGGGTAAAAATGGAATGAGGAATGCGCTCTAAATCACAGAAGATTAGTTCCAAGGTTCTTAGGTTTACCAGCTTCTTCAGGTTATTTAGCACTATCAGTTTATTTCCCTCATTGTTGATAGACAGGTGTTGTAAAGAAGGCAGAAGATCTGTAATCACTTGAGGTATACGGGAAAGGTTGTTTTTTAAGTGAATTGATTTCAGATTTTTTAGCCCGTGAAAGCCGTCATTGTATATGGAGTTGTGATGATCTAGCACGAAATATCCTGTTAAACACAATTCTTGTAGGTTTTTTAGATGAAAGACCCAGAATGGAATTCTTCCCATCTCACTAGACTTCAAACGCAAGGTTTTCAGATTTTCTTCTAAAAAGTTGACTGCTGGATAATCCATCGTTAGTGATGAGTGATAAACATTGAGTTCTTTGAGATTGACAAGCTGGGTCACAGCTGAAGGAAGTTTGGCTTCAGGAATAAGTTCCAGGCTTAGGACTTCTATTTCTGTCAGTTCAAAGACACTCTCTGGAAGACCATTTAACATGAAAAGGTGAAGTTCAGTCTTGTCTTGGGAGTTTCTTACTAGTTTATTTTTCAGTTTTTCCACTGACCATTCATTGTTAAGATTTATCTGTTTGAGTTCATTTTCACTCAAATCAGACAGGAATATTGAGAATCGTTGGGAATAAAGAGGATCATACTGGTCAGCCAAGTGAAGAATAAATGCAAAGTCATTCTTCACATCAGGTATATCAGTGTAATTACTTTTCTCTCTCAACTTCTCAAAAGAGTATTGCTTAAGTGAACTTCTTAACATCCACCACAAACTATAAGTACAAGTTAATCCATAGAAGATCACTAACACAACATAAAATGAAGCCAAAACTTTAAAGAATTCTGCTAGCGAATAAACACACTGGTACCTTTTGTAGCCTGTAAAGGCTTGAACATTAACTACACAATCAATTTCAAGTGTAATAAATGATAAATAGTAGGGGACATAAATTACTATTATGACAACTACAAAGACTTTCACTATAATCTGTTTCATATACACTTTGTATACGACATCCTTTTCTTCGGCATGTACTCTGAATTTCTTCACTTTTTCAAATATAGCTTTAGCTTGTTCCCCTTCTATTTTGTCAAGAACACTGGAATTTTCTCTTCCAGTTGTTTCCAGGCCATGTTGTGAATATGGCAGGGACTGCCTGCTGGCCCCTATGTCTCCTGAACACTGAGGTGATGAAATCACTGTTTTTGATTTTGCTGTTGGCAACTTCCTCGCAGAATGCTCAGCAACTGTTTCTGAGAGGGCGCGCGTTGTCCAGGGAGAGTCGAAACACTTCTGAAGAATGGCTACGAAGTGCTCAAGCCTGGAACTTGTACTAGGATAGTAAAGCCAGAAATTACTGCAAGCTGCAAAAATAAAGGTATGCAAAAGCACTAGGTATGGAAAAAATTTGGCAAACCAGTGAAGCTGTCGCTCATAACATACTGCGTCAATGTAGGAATACTGCTGCCGATGGAGATAATTCTGGATTTTAAGCGGGACGATTATCGGTGCTGTCGAGCTAGCTGACATGTTAAGGCTGGCTTTAACTAAATCCCAAGGCACAGCACAATGATTGTCAAATTCTAGCTTGCAAGGAAGACAACACAATATTCTGGTTTGAGTAAGCTGGAGAGCCCCAGCGAGCACAGCAACTAGCAGCATTATCATGGTGAGGTAATACCAGAAGACATCCCACCATGGTTTTAGTATGTGGTAGGATGACTGGGCATCTGCTAAGCATTTGAGGTCTGTTAGCGTGATCATGACTTTCACCTGTGAGAGAACAGCAGCTGGTAGAAGAAAAAAGAAAAGAAAAGACATTATTAGAGAATTTTAAAAAACAATTTATCTCACCATTAAATACTTGAAGTTTATTACTGTTTTCACAGTTCTAAATACGTGTAACGTGTGGCCTGGACTCCAGAGCATAGCAAAAGGATCCAAGAACTTCTGGGACCTGACCCCAGCCATCACCTCATGGATTTATTTTAAAGAAAGGTACTTGGGAGTGCAAAAACTTAAAGAGTGAAACTAGCATGAGACAAGGTATATTATAACCAAACATTTGAGTACTGCTGCAATGGAAGCAACAAACAGGTATAAGTCAAAGAAATGGCTGATGTATTATTAGCAGTCCTTCACTACCATCATAAACTTACATAAGTGATTTCTTATTTATGAAGAATTCCAAAATCAGAGTGGTACACTAACATGATAGCTCTTGTAATTTAGAACTTTTTACCAGATTAAATAAACATACTCAATTAAAAATACACAAATTCTCAAAAAAGCCCTTATGTATTATTCTTATACATTATTCCTCATCTTCTCCCATCAAGAGAATTGAGTGTATTGGCAGAATCAAAATTAAGGTGGCACAATGTAGAATTGTTTATTATTATATATCTTTAAAAATGACACATTTAACTCCCAGAAGCATAGGTTTGATTCATACTTACTTTACTAATTAAAGAGAATAAAAAACACAGCACTGCTCAGTCAGGAGGTCTACACCTTTTAAAATTCCTTGGACATGCCATCTTTACATTTGTCTTCATTCTGGATGAAGAAAACATTGAATATACTTATTTATTGGCTTAACATATATAAAGAGCAAACATTTCAGCTTTCATTAGAACTGCTGCCTCATTATGCCTCCATTAAGCTCTGCATTGATACAGCTACATGAAATGGAACAGTATGTACTCATACATGATCATGCAGCATGCAAAGTTTTGCAGTCACATCAACACAAAAATCCCTGAACACCCAGGGGAACTGCCTACAGCTAAGCCCTATTTCAACAACAAGCAATTTTCCCCCCACATTATTATGAACTTGTTACTTGGGAAACTGACCCCCATCTGAACTGCCTTTTCTCCTGAATGAGCTCCCCCAGCTGCTCCTCACAGAACCTGTGCTCCAGACCCTTCCCCAGCTCCTTCTCTGGGCTCACTCCAGCACCTCAATGTCTTGTAGTCAGGGGCCCAGAACTGGACACAGCACTTGAGGTGGGACCTCAGCAGTGCTGAGCACAGGGAAGTGCCCTGGTTCCCCCCTAGCTACACTCTTTTTGATACAGATCAGGATGCCATTGGCCCTCTTGGCCACCTTGGGTACACGTTGGCTCTTCTTTATAATATATTGGTATTGTACATTTCAATTTTAAACAGAGCTGACAAACTGTTATAAAAAGGCAAACAATAGCTGAACCTGATTCTTACCCCACATTCAAGTGGAAAGAATGACCAAAAATAAATTAACCCTTCTTGCAATGACAAAGCTATGTGTAATAGAATACAAAAACTTACCAGGCCCACCCAAGGGAAAGCAGCTGAAGAAGGACTGGATGTTACAATACACGCCTGTAAGGAAAATAAATTGTTGTAAGATTGTGAAGTACTTGGACTTCAAAAACTGAGTATTAGAACAGCAGCTCATTATTCCTTCCACAACAATATTTCAAAGAGCCAACATCTATGAGTAAAAGATCTAAGGATCTATAACAAGATGCCACCCCCTTCAAATACTTGTTCACTGTCTGAAAGTTGCTTTTCCTAAAGTAGAGATAAAGTAATGGCTTCTCTCATTGTCCCCTTTCTAAGCACTAAAAGTCATTTAAGCTCAACAGTTTTTGCATTTACATAAAGTGACAAGTTCTGCAGCTGAGACGCTCTACACAGCTGAAAAAGAGCAATTTCTTTAATCACTCCAACTTCCAAAAGAACATTTCAAATGTCTTTAAAATTAGTTCTTTTGACATAATTCTTGTGGTTTGAATATAAATTTGTTGGTATAAAAGCATAGAGATACTAAACCCATTCAAACCAAGGCTTTCATTCTGCAAAGAATACCTGGATCACATCTTGACTCAAGCCAAACATGCTTGATTTGAATGTAAACGTAAGAAAATCAAAAACATTTTTCCCTTCCAGCCTAAAATTAAAACCAATCAATTCTTCTTGCTTGAAGTTTGTTATAAAACTGAAATACTTATAATGTTATAAACATGAAAGACTTGGGACCTCTGTTAAAGTTGTAAAGAATACACTAAGAGATTAATATATTGAATGAAGCAACAAAGTAAAATCAAAAGGTAAAAATAGCAAATTTTTAATAAAGAAAAACACTTGAAAAGTCAAAATTATTATTAAATTGGCTGAGGGTTTAACATAGAGTGAAAGGTCTAATGAGCATGAGGATGGGAACAATTCTTTTCCTGACAAACGTGTAAACCTCATCAGGGACGTGGGGAGATAGTAACATTTTAAGATCATTCATATAACTAAATGCTTACTGGAGTATTCCTGGGGAATAAGGTATACCTGTGTAATATATAATTTGGAATAATTCGTGCTTATGTGAAATATATATGTAATAAGCTATGCTTGTAAGAAAAATTCAAGTCCACGAGGGGAGCAAGGGAAATTGCTTCACAAATTGCGAAATCAGAGCTGGCAGCAGAGAGAAAGACCTAATCAAACTAAGACGTGACCCCACACAAGATGGGCCCTTTCCCGGAGCAGTTCAGGAAACACCCAAGCGATTAATACACGATAAGTGTCTACTATCGAGACAGCCAAAGTCCAGGGACACGCATCCCGATAACTCCATGATCAGCATTCATCGCTTCCCAGAAACGCCTTTGTCCAGCCCAGCACAGAGAAAGAAAACTACATGAAAATGTGAAGCCACAAAAAGAACAGAAGAAACTCTGCCCCAGGCAGACAAAAACTGTATAAAAACCACCCAGACAGAGACAGCTTCATGAACAGAGGGGATCCGGAGCGATAGAGTTCGGATCAGAGTTCACCCAGCGCTGATCCCGAGGTCCACGCTGTACCTTTGATTGTGGCTATCAGAGACCCTATCTTGGTCGTGCAATAAAATCTATTTTTTTATTAATTATTAATTCAGCATTATCATTTATTACCCATAACGCCTGTTCAGTACAAAGGACAAAATTCAGAGTACAAAAAACCAGTTCACACTCTTTGATAAAACATTTTCCCTAAAATTTACAAAAAGGAGAACAGAAAATGAAGCTTAAACCAATTCTGTGGAAATCATATTGGTACACTTGAGAGTATGCATCACTCAATACACCTTTTTCAACCAATGACAATGTTAAAAAAAACCCAAACTGTTTTGTTTTTATACAGACTGAGAACTTAATCTGAGGCTGACCTACGTAACTCTGTGAGATCTGTTTCTATAAAGTGCTTTGTCACCTCTCTGCCTTGCAATGAAAAGCTGTTAGTCCCCATCAGAGACTCCAGAAAAAAGACTACATTCTTGCTGTGGTTTTACAACACTTTCTAGCAGAAAGCAAATGTCACAATATTAAGTATTTAAATACAGGAAAGCTGGTCTGGTGAATGGCTACTTTTTGAAGCCTTCCAATGAGCAATGTGTATCCATTACAAGTCTATGTTTATGAAATAAAGCTTCCAACTGGAAGAGTACACAGTATATACAACTGTAACCTAAACATGTGAATTATTGATGACAATTTTGCTGAAGACATTTTTCTTTCAAACCTGATTTGTATGCCAAGAGTGACTAATCAAATGGAATGATGCTGAGCTGTAATGGATTTGATAAACCTCATCTCCAGCAGCTTTCAACCCATATCAAAGCTATAAAAGCTTTTCAAAGTGGCCTAACTCAATTGGCAAGCTTTCTTACAAGAAGAGAGAATACAGCTGAGCCCCAGGCAAAATTATTACTTCAGGGGAGTTACTCCAGAACAATACAGAGACACAGGCCAGAAAAATAAAGTAATAAAGATCACTAATATCAAGGTAAGTTTTAGTTACTTCAAGACTTATTAAATCAGAACAAAAAACATCCAGAATGTGAAGAAAAGGCTCTCATTTTGAAAAATATTACCTATAAGCATGAGACATCCACCACCACCCCCAGCTGCCAAAAGGGTACTTAGCACTGCATTACTCTGTAATTTGGTCATTGCTCACAGAATTTTAGGCACATTTAGTCAGGGATGTCTTTGCAGCGAGGCAATTACCTTACTTATCCTTATCCTCCCTAAAGGATATTCAACTGCTTTTTCTGACATATTAATTTAATCAAAATAGATTTATACAACTTTATACAACTATATATATAAAGCTTTAAACAACTACTTGACAGGTACTCCTGTGGCCCCTCTGTCTTGCTTTTTTTCCCTTCCCCTCAAAGAAACACACCCATCAAGTTTTCAGGCAGTCTCTTCAAACTCTTCCAGCTGCTTCTGAGGCTAGATAAGGAGATGCTGACATACTAAGTAATGTATCTGTTATATCAATTTTCTATCAAAAGTCATTCCTCACCTACAGTACCAACTTAACTTCTAGCTAGTTTAAATATATCATCTTTTCTTCTCAAGTTTTGGATGGAAAATTAAGTTTGATAATAAACCAAAGACATCATTGGTTTTGCTTCATAGGCAGTTTTGAGACTCCCCTATGAGATTCCCAGTACCTGCTTATGGTTTCATATGCACAGCCTGAGTCTTGCAAATAAACCCTCATTAAAATTCCCAAAGGACCAAAAACAAACAAACTTAACCCATATACACACTCATCACCCAAACCAGATCTTTCCTGGCAAAAACTTCTCCTATTATTGGCATGTTACTGCTTCCTTTCTCAAGTATTCTGTAAACAAACAGCAAAGTACTGCAACAGCTCTGGAGCAAGTGACCCCATACAGAGTGATACTGCCATACTTACTCTTAGCAGAAGCATTCACATGACTGCCTCTCCCTTTTTCAAGCAGTGATTCTTTCAGAATCTGTACTTTGGTCACCTGTCTGCCTACACAGGTTCAGTTGTAGGACCTTGTTGATAGGGATTGTGGTTCTGAACCTGTATTCCACTGAATGCTGAACAACACAAACAAGATTAGAGAAAGCTTCTTTCCAGCTCCTTCTGAAGATCACAGGTAACAATTAAACATGTGTGATTATCCTTTTGTATTTAAAACAAATCCAAAGACCTTCCCACACTCTACAAGAAACAGCATATTCCTCAAGCACTGGATCTTCAACACTACATCAGCATCATTACAAGTTTGCTACTTGCAAATAAGGAATAAGGAATTCAACCACACTGCATTTAGACAACGACAGAAGGTACCAACATTTTTTATACCACTTCTGCAGAGAGCAAAATATTGAGATCCAGTGGTTACAGTTATTCAGAACCTCCATTCTACATGAATTTCCTAGCTCAAACATTGCTTTCCAATACAATACCCATACCTAACCTAGTTAATAATTTACTTCTGACAGCTGAATCACTTTATGCAAGTAATTTTATTTCTTTTCAACTCAAACTTCTGAACTGTAAAATTATGGTAACATTTCTGCTATTCTCTGAAAATTATTTAAATGAGGAATATTAATACACTAATAATTTGTTACTAGGTATTTAGCTGTTTTGGATTGTACTAAGCTTCTGTTTGGTTTTGAGAGCTGGAAATACATGCTCTTCCTTTTCCTAATAGTGATCAGACAGTTACCACCTTTGTCCAATCTCAGAAATACTAATTTGTATTTGTAGTCCTCATTCTGCCTAGAACAATTCCAATGTTTCTAAAATGTGAACGGTAATCTAGTACAATAACTTAAAATTTCAACATTTGGCTGAAAAAAGGACACCTAAGTTTTTTCAACATTTATATACTGCTAAGACCAAGCAGCATTCTCTCAGGATAGCAGATGTTGAGAATGGAAATAGCAACTGAGGTCACAAAAAATATATACCACATGTACTCTGTCTCTGCAGGATAATTATTACCATGTACAAATATAGCCATGAGATATAAGAATGGTCAAAAAACGGTCTTTTAGTTTTCAGTTTTCCTGATGCTGCATAAGATTAATGGAGAACTTTCTAGAAGGGAATATTATTACTTCCACAGACAAGAACTTAATTGCATCTAGGAAAATATAATTATCAGGGCAGCCATATAGAAACACATCTTATTTCACTTTATTAGTTCTGACATCAGAAAGCTGATTCAGATTTTCAGTAGTGGCTCATCTCCTTTTAGAAGCAGCAGGTTTTCATCTTGTTTAACAGGAAAGACAGTTACTCGTGAATGCCAGCCTGACAAGCTGAAACACTTGATTCTAGATGTTTGGTCTAAACAGCTAAAACAGAATAATGAGAACAGATAAATTTCCAATTTATACCTGATGCAAACTCAGGCACTCTTTTTGTATGCCAGCTCTCCTGACACCCATCCTTTATATTTTTAAAGAATATCCTCACCCCAAAGTAAGAAAAAGAAAAACCTGAGACTGGAGTCAAATACAAGCTTGCTTGAAATAGAAATTGAACGGGTTTTACCAATCCTCCAGCAGTGTGCAATCCTTCCTATTCATATTACTCTGCATTATGTATTTACTAACTGGACAAAGCAACCAGCTACATCTTCTTTTAATAAAATGAACAGACTGAAAGACAAATTTTGCATTGCACAGAGTGTGTGGCAGTGTATGCACAAACTGCATGCCTTAACTGTACAGTTCAGAGCTGCACACATGCATGGGATCAGGAGTGCTGAAAGCCGTGTTGTACCTATCAGAAGCATCTCCTAGAAAAATGCTAAGTTTCAGAACCACAAACAAGTGATCAGACTTGAATTCTACAGTAAATCCACTGTAATCCTGCTTTGTTTCCTGAACAAACACAAGTTAGTTCAGGACCGATGTTCACGCGTTGTACTTCCATCAAACCCAAGTGTGCTGTGCAAGTCTCCAACTGCGCAAAATTTCCTTTTTTGAGTAGGCTGTCTGAAGAGACCCAACAGCTGGTAAGGTTTTTCAGATAGCAGTATTAATCAGAAACACACTTTGGTAGGAAGCCAAGTTTAAGAACTACAAAAACAAGAGTCAAGGTTTTACCATCACCTGAATCAATTAAGAACTTTGATGTAAAAAACCTCTAGGCTCATATTTGTAAGAAGCTAAATAATAATTTGAAGCAAAGCAGACACTGCTTTTAACTCCTCTTCGGTACAGCACTTGAGTACTGACATATCCCATCTCAATTCAATTAGGCAATAATTTTCCCAGCTTTGTAGTCAGTGTCGCTGCAAAGTTAGTATTTAAACAATGTTAATGTTTAATAAAAAGTATTTACTTGGAAAAGGCACTAGAAAAGTTTCACACTTGCATTGGCATAGGTTGGAAATTAAAGTTTATCTTGTGATTAAATTCAACACAGGCTAGAAGCAGTTTTTAGTTAAAAATTTTCAAATTCCCTCCCTTCTTCAAATATTTTGGATTACACAACAAATGCACACTAAGATTTTGCTTTCATTCAGATGGAAAAATTAGTTCAAAGTACTAATACTTTAGTATTAAAACCACAGTGTGCTATTATTAAATTTCAGCTCAGTAGATCCTCATATTTGGATGCAGATGATTTTTTTTTAGCTACCAGAAAATAGCTAAATAAATATTTCACAACCTGAACTGGTCACAGAACACTGGTATTTTCCCCAGAAAACTAAGGCAATAATGCCTGGAAAATAAGGGGTTACATTTTCTGGGGTTTGAAATAAGAGCTCTAAAAATCAATGTCACTTTAATTAAGCCTGAGTAAACTACATGACCACAGTTTTGTAGCTGTTGTGCCACAAAACTGAAACTTCGCTAGCTAAACTCACCATTCAAACTACTATCTCACAAAGAAACAAAGTGTTTGTAACAATGTCTAAATTCTACTCACAATTAGTAGCAACCAGATTGTGTTACTACTACATTCTTACTGGTTTCACTGGACCCCTTACCATCATTTTAGTCTCTTTAGTTTCTCACAGTCAACTAAATTCTCAATTTCAGTAAAAGAAATTGCATTCCAGTTTACAGCACCCTACAGTACTTAGAGGCTGAGCCCTTATGATGGAAATGCAGTCACAGAATTTATTTCAGTGTGTGCAAATATATTATTTTGAAACAGAGCAACACCAATGAGAATTAAATTGAAAATAGTCCATTACAAGTTCTCCACAAGTCCCTTCTGGTTGTTGGAAGACCCTAGAATCCTCTTGGGTGTACCTCAGAAGAGAATATGTCAGCACTGTCCCTTGAACTGCATTTGTAACAGCTTTACTGAGAGCTGCATCATCTGCCTTTCTTTCAAGGTACTACACCACTACAAAGCACAGCCTTTTCATATTGGTAAGTTTAAATCAAATTGCTGGGGAAACTATTCATAAGTATTATGACCCTTTAGTTCAATAGTGAATTACGATTTTGAGTTCAACAACCTAAAAATTAAATCCAGAACTCATTTGTAGCAAATAACAACTCTTGGGGAAAATAATCCCCAAACCCAAGCGCAAGTACTGAATAATAAACTGAATAAACTGTTTGGGCAATAAACTGAAGCCCATTCACCAAGTCTGGTAAAACTCTAACTGGAATTATATCACCTACCACCTAAACATTAAGGACAGCATATGTAAACTTTAGAATATTGATTTCACTTTACATTTCTCAACCTTCTACATGGGGACCCGTGATATCTGAACCAAATAGCTTCATGACCACAGCACAGACTAACTTATCTTTTAAAAGAGTAACTGCAAAAGCAACTGGCAGAATAACACTATTCACAAGACAAGAGCTGAACAGCTGTTACAAGGATGCCTAAGGATAAATACAGCCCACAGGTTAGCGCTTAGAACACAGACAGCAGCATGCAACATTTAGATAGGCAGCACAGAGACCCATATAAAACACACCTTATCCCCTTAGTCACATGAAACATCAATTTCTAATCCTAGCTGAGTAAAGCTTTATGGCTTTAGCAGTAGGTAGTGTAAGCTGAAGTAGTGTTATTTTGTCTCTTTTGCTACCTTTAGCACATCAGGCAGAGCAGGCACAGCAGTAGCTAAAGCAAGACAAGATTTCCCCCTCCACCCCCCTTCAGAAACCCCTTAGAAAAACACTTATTTAACAGCAATATACTGCTCTACAAGGTTCATTTTACAGTGCAGAATACTGATGGACATTTCTTTAGCACTGTTGGTCCCTCTCTGAAAGTTATTCAACATGATTTCATTAACTTCAAGCAACAGCTGTATTGGCAACTTGCAATAAACAAAAGGCAATTTTCTCCCCATAAAAATCATGTTTTCCTGAAAGTGGAAACAAATACAAACCAGACCAGCAACTCCCTTCTCTCAAAAGTGTAAGGGAACTAGCAAGTTAATATTGCACAATTTCTAAAAGTTACATGAATCCTACCAAAGTTATGTCAATTGCATTGTGTGAATGTAAAATTCAGTAGAATGTAATAATATATGCTAATGTAAAACTCTCTGATAAACATTTGTTATCTGGCTACAACAGAATGTCTAAACACTCAAGAAAAGCCTTTAAAAATCCCCCCTGTATCATACAGGTTCTCTGTATGAACCGTAACTACTGGTTCTCTGCCTTAATCATTCTCATTTCCACTCTTTCCACTCCTTTCCCTCCTTTCCACTCCATTCATGTCCTTTGCACTGCTCAGGGCCACAGATACTGAAGAAAAGTTCTCTCTTCTATTCCCCACACTGTCATCTGAGCTACATGGACACTGAAGAAAACATGTACAGTATAGATGGACAATACTTAATAAATTCTGTAATTATTGTAAGATTTCACTACTTAAACCTCATGGGCTTTCCTTCACTGCTCTCTTGAAGTTAAACAAGACAGATCAGCAAGGCCTAATCTGTTGCCCTCCCTGCTAGGAAGGTACTTAAGAAAAAATTTCAAGGCACCTGAAACAATTGATGCCTTTCAGCAAACAAAGCTGGGAGTCAGTAGAACATATAGCATAAGTACTTGAAACTATAACAACCACATAGCTTCTATCTTGTTCTAGGACTACCTCACAGGTATAGTTCTAAATGACCACACTAGGGGCCAATTCAAACACAGTTTACCTTAGCAGCATAATTAATTACATTCTTAATGTAACATTAAGCTTTAGGGAAGTCTACTTTAATCACTCCTACATAACTAGTCAACTGCAGCATTCACTACAGCCAAATTCTGACCCAAAGCCAGGAAGCTGCCCCAGTTTCACCCCTGAGCGGACGGGCACAGTCAGCCCGACGCCACTCGCACTTGCAGAGCCAGGGCGCAAAGAGAGGCTGCCACAAAGATCCCTGACTAGCTGGGACGAGAAACGCACTGGCCAGACAGGAGAAAGGAAGACAACGGCAAATAGGACGGGTCTGGTTCGGCCCGCAGAACCGTCAGGCCTCCACACCGAGTTAACTCTTTTCTCCCTTGCGGGGAGGCCGGGACTTGGCTCCCGCCTGCCCCTCGCTCGAGGGCAGGTGCCGCCCGCACTCCCGAGGCCGAAGGGTGGCAGCTGCCGCCCGGCCGGGCGAGCCCGGGGGGAAGGAGAGCGGCCCCGGACGACCTGTAGCGCCCGGGTCACTCGAGGACAAGCGCAGATATCGGTTACGCAAACCTCAGAGCGGTTTTCGCCGAGCTCCGCCCGCGGGCCCCTGGGCGGCCACGGACGCGCTCCGCTCCCCACGCCCGGTCCCTCTCCGCCTCGGCCGGCCCGCGAGGCCACGGCAGGTGAGCGCCGCCGCTGCCGGGCACCGCCGAGGGACGGGGCGGCCGCCGCGCAGGCTCACCGGGCCGCCCGACGAGCGGCGTCGGGCACCCCGCGGGACGGCAGCGCCCTCCCGCTCCGCCGGCGGAGGGGCAACCCCGGGAAAAGCGGGGACTGCGAGAGCTGCCCTCAGAAAGCCTCGCTCCGTGCCGCCCCCCCTCCTTCCGCCCGTGGGTCCCTCGCACGCCG
>VWZP01006607.1:551629-583080 GCA_013396995.1 Dicaeum eximium
CGGCCCGCAGGCAGCAACCCCCCCCTCCCCTCCGTGCCGGCGTTTAAATAACCCGAGCCGTTGGAAGAGGTGGAGGAAGTGAGAAAGCCATTGTCGCCGGCCCTTGGCAAATAAAAATAGAGACGGTGACGCTCGCGAAAGTCAATTTCATCCCACCGGAGGCTTCGGCCGGGATGGAGTGCGGATGCCGGAGCGGCCCCGACCCCCGCTGGGGGCGGGCGGAAGGAGCGGGGCTGGGGATGCGGGGGATGCCGGGGATGCGGTACCGCGCGGTGCACTCGGGATGAGCTCCCGCCCCGCCGCGGCACCGCCGCTGTGAATGTCCCGCTGCACCGGGGGTCTCCTTCCGGGGCCAGGGACACCCAACGCCCGCCACCCTTTCTGACAGGAGCAGCCAAAAGTCTGTGCGGCCAGACTCTTATATGGCTCTTAGTTCCACTGAAAACCTGACACCGATATTATAAAGTTCACAGATAAACACAACGTTTTTTAAAAAGTCATAATTCATTTGACTTTCCTACTTCGCCTCTTCTTTCTCCAGTGGGCAGTGCAGCTCCCTTCTCCAGATGTCTGAAGAGGCCAGTTCTGCTGGGCAAAGGCGTGAAAGCCTGAAGGAAAATTTTGATTCCTACCTAGATTTCTACAAAAACTGGGACAAATGGGCTCTGTCTCCCTCCTCTTAGTCGTGCAAACAGCTCAATCTAGTCAAGTAATTGTCCTGACATATTTTCATTATTAGTAACACCATTGCAAGGACCTAGTCTAAACTCTATTTGCAGTATAATTACACTCCTTGCACCAGCTCTGCTATGATAATGTTTATTCTGTCCAGTCATCAAGTTCATGGAAAAAGGGACTATTTTCAAAATATTGCTTTTCCTCCATGAAAGACAAAAAATCCTTTTCTCTGCAGCTGTACAAAACCACCTGCATTTTAAATAGCAAAGACACTAAATTTTGCAGAAGTTAACAATTTTCAAATCATATTCACAGTTTTCAAATGTGTATTCAGTACACATTTAACTAGTAGTGTTAGTATCAGTTTTAAATAGATATTAAAATATATCATACTTTTGAGGAAGCACAAGCATTGCACTGGAACCAAAAGTGAAACTAATTAAAACAAAAGTGAACCTCACTTTTAAATCCAAACTTGTAGAAATACCAATGAAAAGGTGTGTTGAAAAAACATAATTTTAAAAGACTGTTTGTTTTTCTAGTTTGCAGTCACAGTGGTAGCCTAGCAGGGAATGTATCTGTTTCAGGCTGATAGTTTCTACTTATGGTGATGTGCGTTGACAGTAATATAAGCTCAGAGAAACAGCTCCTGTCACCACAAAGATGTCAACATTGTGGCACTGTCTGCAATTTCCGGTCCAAGAGTTGGTGAGGTTTGGTAAACAGCAGAGAGCAGGCCAGCCTCTTCCCAGGAGACCAATTCCCTTTTGTCTCCTGACCTGCTGCCTCCTGAGCTGGCTGTATGATTGAGACAATTTTTTTGCTCTATTAGGATCTCCCTGAGGAATTATTTAATCCATTTTATAGAGACTATTTCCCCAGTCTGTGAGCAAAATAAATAAAAGTACATCTTGGTTTATACTCTTGCTTTCTAACTCAAAAATGAAAAGTCTTCTCCAGGATCTGCCATATTTTCTTTTTGTCAGAATATGCTAAGAAGGCAAAATGATGTTTGACTTCATTATAAAACCAAGAACTATTTGTGCTAAGAATCAAAGTATTGAATTAAGTCAGAATACAGAAGTTAATGTTCATAAGGTTCATAATTGCTTGAGCTGAAGATTGCAGCACAATTATCTAAGTTTAGTTCTTTACTCTGATACTGAGTAGCTCCTGGGTAAGCACAAGGGGAGGATTCAACCCATCAATCGCACCACACCAATCTCTGAGTAAAGGAAATATTTTGTTAACATCTTACTCAAACACAACACTGTTTTAGCAGTGCAGCTACTCACTGTATACCCAGTTAATCAAGCTCATTTTTAAGGTTAGCTTAGTGACAATTATTTCAGGATGAATTTCTTCCAGTCTTTTCCAAGCAACATTGTCTGGAAAATGTTCTTCAAGCTCCAACACCCTTTCTATTTGTTTGTGACAGACATTTATGAGATACTGAAAAACAACAGCTTGACAATACTATAAAAGTTGAGCTTCCTTTCACACATCGTGCCATCCCCCCATCTTTTTAAACTTGCTATTTAGATGTCACAAACACAACTTTGAATATATCTATAAAAAATAATGACTTCAAATGTTATCCTCAGTGTGACTATTGGGTATCCAGAGCATCTGCTTCAACCCCTTCACTTGTACAATCTTGGGAAATCTCATGTAGTAACAAAGGGAAAGCTATATTGGAAAGTGCTGTATATTCAAAAGGGCAATATAGTCAAAATTTCACTTTAAAATATTTTCTATTGAAAATCCTTTTTAATATTACAGAGATTATATTGCTCTTGTCTTTTAACCCCCCAGCAGTGCTTGGAGTTGCAGGAGCAGCAGAATCTTGATTGGTGATCATGCTGGCAGCAGTGTGTGAGGCTGAGCCAGTTCTGTAAATAAAGCACCCTATGACAACTTGCCTTGTGATCACCAAACACGTTCCTGACTATCTGATTCTCAAGATCCTGTCTTTTGATATGAAAGGCTACAACTGCATATTTAGGTGAAGCATGAACAAGCAGATCACAACTCCTTAACTTCTAAAACTCCATACTATCATTTATTCTCCCTAAGAGAATAAAAAACATGTAAGCTTCATAATTATTAACATAATTTAATTTAATTCCCTGGCACATCCTGGTTATTATCTCTCTTGCTCTTTCTGGCATTTGCTAAAGCTTTTTTGTCTTCTACTGACAATTTATAAATGACATGTTCCAAACGCTCCAGATATTGATTCCTGGTGCAATAACGTGGCTCTCGGTGACCAGCAAGGGCTGTCCTGCAGGGACGGGTATTTTAGACCAACACTTCCCTCTGCCGGATCTGTGGGCAGTGACAGCTCTGCCTGCCCGCAGGGACCTGCCCGCCTTCCTCTGCCTCCCGCTCCCACAAGATCCCCGCTCCTCCAGACTGCGCGGGACAGTACGAAACTACCAAAGCTCAAAATAATTCATCAGATGAATGGGATAATCATAAACATTTCATCCAGTATCAACTGGACAGAAATAGCAATATACTTTCTTCTCAAGACAGGAGTATCTCAAAGCCTAGATAATGTGAAAATTGGGAGTCTCGGGGTCCGATATTTCATATTCCCTCGAAAACCCTGACAGCTTTATGCCAGATAAAGTTAGAACAATATTTAGAAATACCTTTTACCCAAATCAGCAGGCATTTCTTTCTTTATAGTGTATAAATATATAGGGCCCTGCAGAGGAAAAAAAAAAAAAAAAAAAAGACAGTTAAGAAGAATTGCCTGCACCTCTTGTGACTCTATAAAAACTAAGATGGTGCTACAGTGAATTTTAATTGAGTACCACACTTCCTACCAGGCCATCAGTTCCAAATTGCTTGCAATAACCAGAGTATGACATTTTACAGGGAGGTTGATTGAAGGTACTATATTCAGATACAGCTGTATTGCCCTCAAGTCATACAGTGGTTGGAATGTTGTCAGCTGAGGGTGAGTGCTAGAAGGAAGGGGAGAGAGAACTGCAGAGATACATGAGTAAGACTGTGCTTAATTCTTGCCCTTCACAAGGACAGGAACTTGTCCCAGTGCAGTACTACATGTGCTCCTAACTCATTTGTAAGAACACCACTGAAAAACATAATTAAGCATTTTGCTGAACAAAGATTCTCTTCAAATACTCTGCTGAATGAAGGCTTTTAGTGGACTTCAAAACATAGGAAGAAGATGAATAAGCTGAAGATAGAAGTAGGGGAGTAGAAAATACAGATATAATTCTAAAACAGAATTCCCTGTTAATGAAATTTACTTTGAAAAGACAGACAGAGAGACAGAGACTTTTTCTGTTCCACAGAAGAAATGTCAAAAGATTGGATCAAGGTGTACTCAGTGTTGAAAGGTAGAACAGGTGAGAGTGCTGAAAGCCATACTGAGATTAATTGGAATAAGACACCATTATAAAACAGGAAACAGCTAGGTGGTTCTTGATCCCTGTCCAAAACCAAGCCTGCACTAAGCACACAGAAAGTCTAGTTAGAAAATGTCATATGAGAAGTATTTCACATTAAAAAAATGTTTTCAAAGAGTTTGGAGAAGAAGTGTAGGGCTTGAATAAAGAAACCAGAATGTCAGGATTAAAGAGGCATTCTGAGTTACAACAAAAGGGAAAGGAAATAAAAAAACCAAACTTAACCACATAAGGTGGCATAAGCAATGCTTTTCTAAGCAGGCTGTTTTCCAGTCATTGCCCAGTTCTTTAATGCTGAAGAATGGGATTCTCTGTGTCATGTCAATGGTATTGCATTCTTGCCTCCCGGTGATCCTTGCATCTTGTTGATTAATTGTAAAGTCTCTGTCTGAGACTTTTCAAGGTACTTCTAAAGTGGACTCCAAGTAGACAGCATAAGATGAGTATTTGTCTTCCAAGACCTTTCAACACAAAATAAATGTTTGTTGGCTCCAGTAGCCCTACAGGCATTATCGCTGACATTTGGCACTTAATACTGCATTACTAATAATTGCTGTGTGTCTGCTAGAATGCTACTAACAAATAATAATAATGAAAAAATTAGTGCTTTGGGATTCAAATACCATTCACTCCTATTGCTCAAAAATGCTTTGACTCCACTGTACAATTCCAGTATTGCAAGTAAAAGTCATAAAAAAGGCAATTAAGCATCTAGCACTTGAAACACTATATCACATAATTTTCTGCAGAAATATACTTCAGTGTATTTTTATGCAGATCCTGGTTTCTCTCAACTATCCTCTCAACTAGGCCTTTCACTTATACTGTCTTATTTTTTACATTTCATTCACCTTGCACAGGAGTGAGAAATTTACACCTAGTAAATATTTCATAAATGCCTGCTCCTGTTTGCTCAGCACTCTTGCAAAGTCTTGAATTTCTTGAATTCAGCATTTGTCTGGGCACAACTTTATGTTTGCTAGAAATCAGAAGTCTTTCAGTAGGGAACTCCTGACTGTGTTGTTTTATGTCATCACTGTTCCTTTACTTGTTAGACCTCAGACATGCAGCCCTGATTTCTACTGGGACAGCCCAAGAGGATCATTCCCTTCAAGTTGTCTCTTGTTGCTGATTATAGTACCCAGCTAATCTTTCATCAGAAGTTGCTGTTGCCTCAGATCTGCAGCCTGATTTACACCTGATGTTGCTCCCCACTTTGGGGTTACCCAAACTAAGTGGATCAGCTGAACCCTTTTGGTTACAAGGTTTCACTTTGCATCATTTTGAAACACACAGTTTGGGATCAACCAAGTACAGGCTCTTTCCCATTTAACTTGCCCTTACAAAAAACCAGTATCTGCTCCTCACCTTGCAGTCTCGGATCCTCAGGGGAGCTATTAGCTCAAAAGACCAAAGGCAAATTATTTGTCTTTCAGCACACATTCAATCTGGACTTCTCCTCATTCCCTTCAGTCTTCTTTCTGAATGTGTATTTTGAGGCTGGTCAGTGATTTATCTTAAAAAATTATTCTCAATAACCCTCCAGAGAGTGTACACATCAGTTCTTTACTATTTGAAGCCCCTGACAGAAAAAATGTCACAGAATCACTTTCTGCTAACTTGAGGAACCCATATGAAAAAAATGTCTGCTATATCTCAACAGAAACTTGCTTTATGTTTTCTAAGAGCATGGGAAAAATAAGACAAGAAAGTCTGTTATACCAAAATATCTTTTCCTCAATTCAGATACAAGGAAGGTACCTCTGGAATTTGTCAGAAGATACTTCCATTGTTATACCCTCTTTCATTTTTATTAATAGCATGATTCTACAGGGGAAAAAAGGTCTCTTTGTCCACAAACCTTCACAACATAAAATTATTTAATTTTATAAAGAAGTCAAAGACACAACAGAAGATCAGCACTGGTGGCATGAAAAATATCCAAATAAATTAATTGTTTGTGGATACTGCTAAGAAATGCTAGAGCTTTCCAACACCTGCTTCACTCTGCAGTTGCATTCAATTTTCTTTCTCATACTTTCATTAAAAATGTATGAGATCATTTAAAATTGGAGTCTTCTCAGCACCTTCTAAGATTAGATCTTTAGAGGCAATAAAGCAAGTATAATCTAAATTCCAGAATCACATTAATTGGCCGTGATGCCTTTTTTAAAACAGCGCCAAGCTTATATAGTAACTACTATCTGATAAGCAAATTGTAACAGTGCAGCCTACCAGGAAAGAAAATAAAAACTCATTATTTTTTAATGAGAATCAAAAGAAATGCTTACAGCACAAGCTGTTATGGGGAGTTCCTTGGCGTGTATTTGGAACGTTTAATCACAAAACAATGTAGTCAGATATGAGTCATACAGCTCGCCCCAAATGACTGAAAATCTTATGCATTTGTTTAATACTCCATACTCTGAGTAATATGGGAGATTCTCACTGAAGTATTTCCAGCTTCCTAGACTTCCCTTATGCAATCCAGTGTTAGTCACACAGTGTGGGAGCAGAGTCACATCCTCTTCTCCAATCCAGACGCCGGCAGGGCTCAGCCTTTAGGAATAAAGCTGGGCTGTACTTCTCCATCTGTATTATCATGCATTCTTTTCAAGATGGCACACTAATTCCTTGTCTCCTCAAATACGGATTTGCAAAAGACAAGATTCACACTCTTTCTGGAGCAGGGCTAACAGCCACAACAGGCAGACTGTGAAGTGGCAGCAGGGCCATAGGCTGGGGGTAAGGATGGTCCCTCCCACCCGAGAGACTCCAAATTATCCATGTCTGAGACGTGTGTGGGTGTCCTGCGTAACCTACTGCATGAGAACAGGAAACCAGCACGCCTTTCTGTGCTTTTGCTTGAAAAGCAGGACTTGAAAAGCATAGCTGTGCAATTCTGAGGGAGCAAAGGAATGGAGGAAGATACTAAGAGGAATTCTGAGCAGAGAGATTATCTCATCGGCTGTCCAGTTGATTTTGTAATGAGAAAAATAGGCTTTTGTCCATTTCTTGCTAGTAAACAAGTCTGTGACAAAGACTTGTATGTCCCATCAGTAATTAAATGTTTTTTCTTGTTGATGAAAAATATCTTTAGGGCCTTAGATTCATATAAAAAGGAAATTACCGCACATACCTGCGTTTTGGAACTGCCACATATAAGGTTTTATTTTTATTACTTGTATAACACCACTTTGGAAAGTATTGGCTATATGCCACGGGAAAGCTGATTTAAATTTTGTTTTTTATCTCTACTTTGATGTGACCAAGATACAGTTTTATTAGAGTCTTATCTACTGCAGCTAGGGCAGAAAACTCTGATGGACAAAACACAGCTGAAGTCAGCTGATTTTTTATGGACTGTTAATAGTGTGTTTGGGCACCCAAATTCTGCCAAGTAATTTTGTCCTCTTCAATTGAACTGCCTCACTAATCAGTTTTGAAGTGTAGCAGCTCATGACCTCCTTTCCTATTAAAAAATAAAAAGATGGAGCTCAATTATATGAAAAGAAATTAGACTAAAAATGCACTTATTCTTACTTCTAATGAATGAGAATGTCTTCAGCTGCCAGCGTAGACTTTTATCAAAAATTGAGGAGGCATTATTAAGCACTTACAAAATGAGTGAGATGCTTCTAAACTGAACCTCAGTACAAGATACTGGGGTCCTTAAAAAAGGACAGGAAAGTTAAATTTGGGTGATGGCAAAGTTACTTTTAAAATATAGGTATCTAGAAAATATAGGTATATTTAGAAATAAGTATTATTTTTGTGTATGAAAGATAAATCTAAAAAACCAAATGCCTTACCACACCTAAATTTATTACTTTAGCTGAGCCCTGGGTTTCAGAACTGATTTAATTTTATGAAAACTGTGGAATTCATCTGCTGCATTCATCAGACAATGTATTTAATCATTAGGCTCAGTGTTCCTGTTTTCCCTGCTGTGCCAGAACTGGTAAAATTCTTTTAAATTAGTGATCTTTGAAACAGAAGTTTTGGACCTTCACACTGCTCAAAGTGTAGGAAGGCTGGACTGCTTACTCAGTTTTTCTAACTCTGATGAGACAGGCCTCCTTCAAGACCATCTGACTGATATGCAAGGTGAGGATTTCCTACTTAAAGTACAAAATACCATTACATTTAAAAAAATGTCGTTTTGGGGGGAAGAATTTGAAAAATTGCTATTGCACATAGGTAGCAACTGCAATTTTCATAGCCATCCACAACTACAGCAGACTTTGATTGTTGCAGAAGTTGGACCTCTTCTATGTTTTTTGTATTACTTCAGTTGAAATTTAAACCAAAACTGTTGCACCAGAGGCTACAGAATTGTAACTAAATGAACAGACACTACTGTCCTTGCCACGTTGGTTAAACTGCAGTGGATCCTATTAACTCACATGCTCAAAAGATTCTGTTACACCTACAAGAGTCACAGTCTTGCAAGAGAGGAAATGTCAGTGCCAGCTGGAGCAGATAAGATTCAAAACCTCCTGTGCTCTTGACTATCTCTGTTGATCTGGTAAACACTGAGCACCATTTAGGGGAAGAACTCAAACGGTGCTTGTTTCCTCATCTGAGGATGAATCAGGAGGATCCTACCAACATCCCTTCAGCTGTCTGTATCATGGGCCTGGAGTAGACAGGATGATGCAGAAGCCAGGGAAATATCACAGTTCATGGATTGCCCCTCGACATCTGCTTTGTACACAAGTCTCTGAAAAATACGTGCATCAGTGGAACAAAAGGCCAATGGTAGGCGAAAGTTTGTTTTTTCCCCTTTTTGAAGCTCATGACAGCCGAGGTTGGGATCTGCTGCCCTCCAGTGCATGCTTGCAGATGTCCTCTCTACCAGAGGACTGCATTTGCAGACCACGAGAATTCTCAAGAAGCATTAAAAAAAAAAAAAAAAAGTGTTAAATTTTAGGTGTGTCTTATTTAGGATCTAAAATAACTGCTGGGACTTGTTTCTTAATTTTGCTGTTTTGTTCTGGCCTTGTCTGTTCTACATCCAAGTAGAGTGTTCTAGTTTGCTCTATGAAATTGGCTCTTTTCAATCAGCTCTTACTCTTTCATTTTCTATGAATATACACAATGATTATATACATAACACAATACATATGGTAATGATATGCAAATACTGCATCTATCCCATTTTATATCTGCATTCCGCCTGTAATCATTGTCTTTGTGATTCTTACTGACACATCAGAGATATTTCTAGTATCCACACTAAAAGGAAACAATGAAGACTTGCTATAGAAAGTATTTTCTCACTGGCTTGTACAGTTCTTTCAAAAATATTAATCTCTATTATTGAATATTTTTGAACAAGAAATGTATTTGACGCTATGTCATGCCAGGCCCTTGTAAAATCTGATTTGTGGGTTCTTTCAGCTCTGCAGAATCACAATGCGACTTAGCATAAAAAATTAATTGGATTTGTACGGACTTTCTCTTAAACAATGATGTAAACGATCAGTACAATGGTGTTGCTATTAAGGCAAACCAATTTTATAAAGATTTGTAAGAGCAGGAAAAGTAGGTTGTAAAGACATTGCAAATATATATATACATATTTCTAACTGAATAATCAAATTTGTTGGTGAGGAGAGTTTGATTAAAGGGAACATTTTCATTTACAAATTGAGTAAGTCTCTGTCCTGATTGGGAACGGGAACATTAAAAATGCAGATTCTGTGAGTTTATGGAAAACCTTAAGAAATCTGGAAAATCTCATTCTTTTCCTTAGAAGCGGTTGACTTAGGCATGAGATAATTTTTTACAATTCTGACACTTTATTCCCTCCAGAAAGGCCAAAGCCCAAGAAGGGCAATCAGCCCAGTTTCTCGCAAGAGAGCGCCAGGTTTTATGATACTTGGGAGATGCTACGTACATGTGTGCGTGTAGCTCCATAAGAAGATGTAGTCGAGCACGAAGAGATGAGAAAAAAAATCGTAACTCAAGTTCTGACAAAAAAAAAAAAAAAATTCCACCACGACTTGGTACCTGGGAGAGACATTTATAAGCCTTGGTTCTGCCCCTTCGCTGCGCTGCTCTGCGCGCAATCCTCTCGCCCCCAGCAGCTCCTCACGGGCGGGACGGGCCCTCGGGACTGAGGAACAGGAGGATGGGCGCTCTCCGCCCCTCAGAGCGGCGGGACGGGCACTCCCCGGCCCTCAGGACTGAGGAACGGGAGGATGGGCGCTCCCCGCCCCTCAGAGCGGCGGGACGGGCACTCCCCGGGCCCCGGGACTGAGGAACGGGAGGATGGGCGCTCTCCGCCCCTCAGAGCGGCGGGACGGGCGGCCCCGGCCCCGCCCCATCGGGAGCGATCGTGGCGGGCGGCGGAGGCGGTGTCGGGGCGGTGAGTGCGGCGGCTCCGGCCGGGGCGCGGGCGCTGCCTTCAGGGCCTCTCTGCCCAGCGCCTGCCGAGGAGGCGGCTCCCAGCCCGAGCTCGGGGTGGCCGCGCTCGTTGTCCCGCAGAGCGGCCGGGCCGGGCCCGGGGAACCCCGGCTCTGCCCGAGGGGCCTGTGGATGAGGGCGGGCGGCGTTGGTGGCCGGCAGGTTCCGGCCTCCCCAGCCCCGTGCTGCGGGTTGGAAACACGTGTGGGTGGGTGGGAGTGTAAGTGCAACACAGAGTGGCTGCATGGTACAGCTGCTCTACGAGGGGAAAATAAAAAGTAAGAAAAACCCCCGCAGCCGCTCCTTAATCCGTAAGGTAAAATTCATTTCTCTGCACACAGTTTGCTCTATTCCTTGTGGATTCTGGAAGAAGAAATTACAAAATGTTGGCTACTATGATAAATCTTTCTCATACAGCAGGTTTTAAGTTCCTTGTCCAACTTCCCTGAGTACAGTGATTTTGGCAACAGTTCTCTTGGCTCAATAAGCCATCTATTGCATATAGATGGTAGGAAAAAAAGTCCTGGAGAGCCCTCCACTGGTAAGATGGCACTTTTTCTTTCTCCAAGGCTTTCATCCTCTAGACAATAAGAAGAGGCAGTCCTTCAAAGACTTGACAGCATTTAGCTGAGGTGTAACATTTTCCATGTTTGTGTATCCAAGAAATGTTAAGCTCAACACAAATGTAACAGGGATTATATTTACATTATGGCGTTATTGTGGTGGCAGACAGGCTTTCAGTGTTTCTAGTAATGTTTGTCACTGAGGCTTCACAGTAAAATGAAACTATTTATTACCTGAAAAAAATGCAGCAGCTTAAGGGATCTGACCAAGTGTCGTTCAAGCTCTGTGACATGGTTTTTTTAGAGGTGGAATAAGTGAAGCTCAAAAATGAAGGAACAGCAGCATTTGGCCTTTTCTTTCAAAGGAGAAAAATGAATTAATTACAAAATTGTAACTTTTCATAAAATGCCCCAGAGGTTCAGTAGCATCTCAAGGTCAGGGTACTGTATGACCAGCAGGCTGGGCAGCTGTGAAGGGAGCAGAAGAGCCTACAACTCAGAGATTGTATCTGTGCTGGAACAGTTACAAAGCACAGCATGGACTAAATGATTGTTAGTTCACAGATGTATTAATCTATTTCCCATGACCAAGTCAAATTGTATCTTCCAGTCTAGTTTAAATATCAAACCTGAATTTCAACCCAATTAGCAACAAAAATATTGCTACCAGTCCCACTAAAAAACATTTACTGCACTGACCTTTCTGGTAGCCTTGCTTGCTTGTCACTCCTCTGAAAATATAGAAAGCTGTAGGAGTAGTCATTTGTTATCCCTTTTCCTCTAACATGTTAATTTTCCTGTTTTCTCTATGGATATGCAAGCCTGAATTCCAGGAGGACTGACTACATGAATGCTTCAGAGCACTGAAAATTAGAATGGGATGAAAAGAATTCCTAATTTAATTTCTGGGTTTAGCAGACATGACTCTTGGCCAAAATGCTGATGTCTGACTCCAGGATTGAAAAAAGAAACATTAATAAGAATAAGAAAGAAATGAATATTACCTTTTAATTCCCCCAGAAAGATCCGTGCCTGTATTTGAAGAACTTTACAAATTTTGAAGAGAGTTGAAATGGTGTTTGCAATACTTCTCTAGCTGCCTGGAATTGTGTAACTTCCCTGATCTGGAAGAAACTTTGGTATCCCAATGATAAAAACTTAGCTTAGGATAATATAAACCATCTCATTGATGTGCCTTACACATACTTGGCTGTGCTAAAAGACATGCAGGGGTAATAACTGAGAGTGCATTCATCATAAAAGTAACAGGAAATAATTCTCTTGAGCTTGTGGTATGTCTTAACATGTCATATAAAATTATAGTGGGAACGTGTGTATGTGTGTGTTTGGAAAAAAAGAGTAGGCCTTGTTTTTTTTTTTTGAGATCAGCGTGGGAGAGTATCTGCGTATGTTAAGGAGGCCTTTCCCTTTACATCCTAGAAGTCTAAGTGGAGGTACTCAGAGTTGCAGGGGAGAAAAGAGGCATTTTTAGAAATAAAAGAAGTAACAAAAGTACTTTATAGGCTTTTTCATCTAATGCCCAGTAGTCTTGTCTCTTGAGTCTGAACAAAGGCCATTCAGTTTTCACTGGGAAAGTGTCACAAAGATAGAAACAGTGTGAGAAGTGTTACATGCCAGTGATCTCGTGTCGAATAATGGTTCTGTTTTTCGCTGCACCATGGCACTAATACTGGAAATATTTACAACTGTCAGTAATTTTTCTTACTTGCAAGTTAGTTCTGCATGTAAGGCTTGCACATTTTTTCTTTAGTTTTTCTATTTCTCAATACAAAATGAAACAGGCAAAGACATGCATGTTTGTCTCTCTGCACCAACTACTGTAAGTGTTCACAGTGGGCTGCAAGAGTTATGCTCTCCTTAGTCTGACCCTGGGGAATAGCACCAATGTCATGGTCGTGGTTTAAGATAGCGTCAGTATGTTACACAAGTAGTTTTTGTAACCTTAAACAAGAGGAGCAATAGAGACCTTCATAATCTTTTTTGATTTTGCATAGTTATTCTCAAAGATAACCTTGAATATGCTAAGTGGTATCATTAGAAATCACTTAAAATGTATTTTCAGGTCTTTTTAAAGCACATGTGTCTTTCATGTGTCTTCTGTGTCTTTCAGAGTATCTGCTGACTAGTGTCAAAGATCTACTTGCTGTTTACTTTTGTTAGTCTTAAGACTAACAGAGTTTCTTCTTGTAAATGAACATAAATTGTTTACTTGCAGTGGGATTATGGGGGTATTTTGAAGGCCTAATTGAGTTAGCCACAACTCAGTTCTGTGTGAGAAACACCCTAATTTCAGAAGTGAGATTGAGTTTGTAGCACAGGAGTAAGACAAAGGCAAAATCAGCATACTTTTTAAATTATGCTTTGAGGCATCATTGATTGCCCTTTTCTATTAGTTAATAAGTGTAAAGGACACTTTCTTGTTGGACTAAAAGCATTCTTCTTAATGAAAACATCATATTTTCCTGTACTATTGATTTACCTTTTTTCTTTCTGTTCACAAGGCTCACATGGTATTGTTTTAAGAGGCAGTGGCATTCCTTTGTTTCTAATACAAATAGTATAATCTTTTCTTTTTTTGTTCTCTTCATCTACTCAGGTAGCAAAGTCAGAGGGGAAACAGGAGTTATACACCCTTTAAGGAGTAAACGATGGAAAACAAAAAGAATAATTATGCTGCTGTGGCTACTGTGTTTCTGACATTAGATTTGTGGGTTACATGTTTCTAACACATTTCAATCATTGTGGCAATGTCATCTAATATATATGTTTTAAAGTATCTTCTGGAAATAGTTGCCTGAAGAACCTGAAGTTCTTACTTCTTTTTTGATAGTTATTAATTAACAGGACACATTTTCTCCAGTCTGTGAATGATCTGTTACTCTACACAAAGTGTCTTTCCTGTCTGTTTTCAGCTGTGGGAGATATTTAATGTTTGCCAAGTCACTGTGACAAAACTTACTGTAGTTACATAAAGTTCATAGGCCTCCCTCTCCAGTGTGACTGGGTCATCTTAATTACCCTAATTTCAGCATACCTGATTTGAAACACTTGGAAATGGAGACCAGTTTTAAAGATGTGTAACTTTAAAAATTGGGCTCTTTTTCTATTCTGTATTAGCAATTTTAATAGCAATTTTTATTACACAAATACATTTTCACAAGAATTCTAACAGAGACTTTGAAGCTTGAATTGCATTTAGTTTTAGCTATTATTCAAAGAAAAGAAGATCAATGTTGTCAAATAAAGGAAACCTTTTGAGATGACACTCAGAAACATTTTTCAGCCGTGTGAATTAGAGTTTCATCCTCTATGCTTACAATTGTGACAAGGTAGTAATTTAGTAGTGCTTACTTAATTGAAACAAAATCACTGGGGGGAATAGGAGAGTATCTTATCTTAAAATTGCTTTCTGGTGTGTAGGAACTCCTTCCTAGAATCCGTAAGGTTTTTCAGGTCACTTATTTGTTCTGCAGGCATGTTTCTTGGTTCTCGAAACTTCTGTTGCCGTGGCATTAAGCTAAGAACAGATTTGCTTTCCAGATCCATCAAACATTCCACCTCTGCAGTAAGTATTCTTTCAGCTCCATAGAGAAAACTATTTCATGCAATGTTTTAGAGATGCACTAATTTTGCAATGTTGCAAATATATATGCTTTGGCTGTGTTTTATTTCTTGTTATAGATAAAAACATTTACTATCAAGAACAAAATAGGGTATTTGAATCAGTCAAATATTAACCACACTAGCATAACAGAATTTGGTAATTATTGCTTTGTGTAGCCTTTTCAGTCTTTAAAGTCACATCTTGCACATATCACACAAGTAAGATTGCCTAGCTTTTAGAGAGAAGCTTGAGATACAGGAGACAGGTTCAATCCTAGCTTTATCACAGGCTTTTGGTAAGACAATTTATTTCTTTTTATCTCAGTTTTCCTTTAATGATATGACAGTAATGTTGCTTCTTCATGCTGCAATAACAAGGGGTCTATAAGTACCTTAAACTTAATTTTATATAGAATCTTCTCAAATTCCCAGCTTAACTGCTTATAAGATTGTGTAACTTCATTTTGAGTCTTCCAGTTATGTTGAGAGAAAACAGCTTTGCAACATGGCAGGCAGATGGAGGTGACACTCTGCATTCCATATAGAACACTGGTCATCTTTTAATGCTATTGAGCTAAATTATGCCCCTCCTTCATCCTTGCTGAAAGTTTAGTGGATTCAGATAATGACGAATTTATGACATTTTTGTGTATTTTCTTGTTAGTCAGAATTCAAGCTATTATGGAAGCTTTAATGAAAGAACATGTCCATAATTTTGTGTAACTACCAAATTCAGCTAGCAATGGTATATTTGAGAAAGCATGAATGAGGGTTTTCATGTTGAATCCAACAATATCATACTTTGTCTTTCTTAACAAAACCCTTCTGTCTGTATATTTTGATCTTGCAGACAATGCCCTTCAGACACAAAAATACAAGACGAATTGAAGGCCTTGATAGCAATGTGTGGTAAGTAAGAGAGAAATATCTGCAAATTTCAGGAAATGTCCTTGGCTAATGTATTTTCTTTCCAAAAAGATAATTATTGCCAGTTATAAGGTACGTGGAAGTTGCTATCTCTGCTGGAATATATTTGACCTGCTTAGAAGCAGTGAATTAAATTCAATTAAAGGTATGATTAATTGTTATTTTTGAGCTTTAAATATTAGGCTTGGGCTTCTCTTCATCTATTAAACCATGTAAGACAAGTATAACTCATGGGCATGGTAGTATAGCTGATTTTCAAATTTAAATGTTAATTCTGTTGAGTAATGTATTTCAATTAAACCTGATTTGTGTTTACCAAAAAAGTCAGATTTTTTTAAAGCGATTATACTTGTTTTGTAATTTAGCTCATTATTTTTAATACATCTTTTTCTAGGTATTAAATTGGTCTTAAAGCAATATTGCCACCACTGATAAATATGAAATTTTCTTAGTTGGTGAAAAGACTATTTCAGGCTTACCTTAATTGTATGTATGTGTTGCATTAGTTGTGTGTACATATACACAAGGTGTTTTGATTATTCAGCCTCAAGCTAATTTTTGGCAATTTGTATTCATTTTTGATCGAACTGTGATGCTATGTGGGGAGCATTATGATGGGGGGAGGGTTGTTTTGTTTTTTTTTTTAAATCTTGTTAACATTTCGGTAGGGAGGAAAGAGTAAAATGTAAAGCTGACCTATGAAGGAAGGAAGGAAGGAAGGAAGGAAGGAAGGAAGGAAGGAAAAATTGTTCAAGCATCCTGCAGGCTATTAGGAACAGTTAATAGGCAGCCTGAAACAGTCTGTTGCCTAAAATTCCTTAAAAATATTATAGCACTCTAAGGTGACTGGGTAGTTTGAATGACACCTTCAATTGACTGAATTTAATCTGTATTAATCTGACATTTAATGTGCCTGGTATTCAATTTCTGCATATATCCAGAGTAACTGTGTGTTTGTGTATCTGCACATCTGAGCACACTTCTGGCAGAAAAGTTATTCTGTGGATGCAGAATGTCAACCTTTTCTTGGGTGCCCTCTGACTCCTGTGGTCACTTACATTATTTCAGCCCTCATCTCTCCATGTGAGCATTCTACTTAAACCTGTTTTCACTGCTGTAAATTTGGCAAACTGAAATACCTTCATTTTGCCTTCTAATGCTAATGAATAAAAAGATAATTTTATCTGGTATGTTAACTTTAGGATGTTTTTCCCTCTAGGGTTGAATTTACAAAAGTGGCAGCAGATCCCTCAATTGTTAATCTTGGTCAAGGCCTTCCTGATATATCCCCTCCCAGCTATGTTAAAGAAGAGCTGGCAAAGGTAGCAGCAGTTGACAGACTGAACCAGTACACCCGAGGCTTTGTAAGTATTGTGGAACTCCAGGACCCAAGTTGAGTGAAAAATGTGCCACAGGGAAAAAAAATTGACTTTAAATTAGTTTTATCTATAGATCATAGTCTTATGTCCCAAATTAAGTTCATCTAGTAGCCTTATCTGTTACTAATGGACTTCCTCTGTCTAGGCTTCTTTGAGGCAGAATCCTTCAGCAAGAGCAAAATGGTAGAGCAGGTCTGGGATAGACTGTCTCTGAGGAGTTAATTCAGTTTAAAGAGTGTAGGTTATACATTTACCTCTGACTTTGGTCAGTATGAATCACACAGTACAATGGGAGAATGAGAAATACCACTTGAGACAGCACCTCTAGGATCAAGAAAAGATTCACGCACAGAATTTAGTAAGTTTCAGTGGAGACTAAGAAGGGATGAAAACAGGAAGTTTTTGCCCCTAGAATATTTTATTACCCATTCTGTAAGCTGGCTTGTAGAGCTTCTGTCTTGAGCTGGGTGAGTATGTGGCATTTATCATTGTCCAAGGCAGGGTATTCCTGGGGACTATTACTGTTTTAGTATGACTAGTTCCTTGTTTGGTTTATCTGTCTTCTGTTTTGTGATAAACTGTACTGCCCAAATGAGACTCATGTGCCAGGACTGCTACAAAACCCTAAGGAGTCTACCAAGTATTTTTCTAGCTGACCATGTTATGCAACAGGGGCAGAAAAGCAGTGGATAGACCAGTAGGCCAGAAAGTGTGTTGGTAGTTGTGGCATCACTGCGTGCATATTCCAACATAACTTTTTGCCTATTCTCTGAGAGTCCACATGCATTAGAAATGATGGGGAGCAGCAATGGCCAGCACTTCCCTAAAGGACAAGCTCTCACAGTGAGCAGAGGGGAGGTCTGGGCAGCTGTGCCCTGGGGAGCAAGGCATGCCCAGAAACACGGGCTGAGGCAGCTCAGCTCACCTGAGATCAAGGCAGGAAGTCAATCCACAGGTCAGGCTCAGCAATGCTAACCACAGTCAGACATAACCCAGTCATCACTGGGCAGCTCCAGGGTGGCACAGCAGGTCTAAGGTCAAGCAACAAAATTAGCGGGGACCTTTAGCTATGTACAAAGAGTCTCTGCAAGTACGAGATACGTACATATATACATACATATAAATATACACACACAGAGCAAAAAATTCTCACTATGTAGACTTGAAAGAATAAAGCAATTATTTTATGTCAGATACACACAAATAATATCCTGAATTGAGTGAACTTGTGGGCTAAGCATTATTATGTACATTACCCACAATAAGGTATCTGAAACGTGATTGCTCACCAAGCAGACAAGGTTTTGGAGGAGCCTTGGCACAGTGGACAAGGTCACAGAGAACATGGGCTGCAGTTTTGTCTGGCTGCTGTACTGTAACAGACTTTTCCAGCTACTAAGAAGAATATTAATTCTATCTCCAGCTGAAACCACACCAAGTCTACCTTCTGACAAATATTCGCAGACTGAATCTGTAAAACTATTTGCAAATCAAGCATAAATATGATTTTCCTATTGCATGCAATTATTTTGTATTTATTTCTGTCACTTTGTTCTTTATATCCAAATGGTTTGATAATTCTCATGATAATTATGGATATTGACAGATATACTGCAGATAGTAATTAAAGAGGAATTTTTACTCATGTTACTATATTCATGGTACTATATTTGTACTTCATCTGCAAACGTCTGCACTTCTAAGGTTTTTGAGCACAAGTACTTGTGGGAGCACATGTGGGAGGGATGAGAATGAATGATGCCATCCATCTGCAAATTGAGCCATTGTCTCAGTTAAACTTGGAGCTCTTGATGACTCTAGGACCATAGAGTGGCCTGGTGTGACTTGGGAACTGCAGCATTCCTATCTTGCTGACTGGCTCATGGCAAGAAATGGCTGTCATTTGAATCAGCAATGATTTGTAAGCCTTAATTTATGGTAATGTTTCTGTTTACAGAAGGGTTCATGATTTAATGCCTTGTGTGATGAGACATAATGTTTGATATTTGAGAGGATTTTTGCTACATAGTTGCATTTTCTCAAGGAGCTGTTTTCTATTTCTACCAGGCATCCCAAAAGAAAAAGTATTTTTAAAGTAGGAATCCTGGAGTTTTCCTGAATAAACAGAATTGTACTTCTTATTTCCGTGTTGTATATGATCTTTGTTGCATGCTTGTTTTCTTTTTATTTGCACATTTTGAGAAGAGTATGTTAACTGCCATGTCCCTGGAGGGGACACAAATGGTGAATGGTACTCTGAGGTTTGGGATGTGACTATATGAATAAATAGTTTGATCACAAGTGCTATTTATGAACAACATTTAAGTACAATAAAAAGATTCTCCTTGCACCAAATACTTTTAGTTGAAAGATAGGAAGAAAACAGAAGGAGCTGAAAGAGACTCAAAAGGAGGTGAGGGTGAATTGTGTCAGAGTATTCCCTTCTCTCCTTCTGTCTCTTGTCCTAGCTAGGCTACCTGGACCTACTCTGAGATGTGATAATGTGAAAGAAATTAAAAAGCACCAGATAGAATTTCTGAGTAGATACAAATAAAACAAACTTTTCTTTCTTAGTGTGCAAGAAGTTTAAACCCTGCTACCTGATAACAGCCATTAACACTGAGGGCTAGTGTTGTATTTTTCTATTTAGAATGTAATAGTTTGATACATGTAGAAAAAAGCCCAAACACAGGCTTTATACATTGTCAGGCACACTCCAATCAGTTCCTTTTTTTTTTTTTTGTTTTGAACAGGGACACCCATCACTGGTGAAAGCCTTGTCTCAAGTCTATGAGAAGGTTTGTGGAAGAAAGATTGATCCTCTCACAGATATCCTGGTGACTGTGGGAGCTTATGGATCTCTCTTTAGTACAATACAGGCACTAATTGAAGAGGGAGATGAAGTAAGTTTTTACGGGAATATACTCATATACTCACAGACATGAGAATCTTTCTCTTTTTCTTATTTGTTTACTTCTAAATATAAGTTAATGCTGGGGCTTCTTTCTGTCCCTATTGGTTTGGTTTTTTACAGTTGTACATCTGACTTAGGTTTCAGAAGCTGTGATTAGGAGACTATCATTTGGATGTCTTCCTATCATTCATCAACTTATAAACACCTTTTTTCACACTTAGGGTATCTGTGGCAGTTTCTTTATCACTGCTACTGTTAGGTGACACAATACACACTGATTTCTTATTTGAGAAAACACGTGGGCTGTTGTCTGCAATAGACAACTAAGGGTTGCACAAAGAATTGTTGGTGTTAGGGTAACCATTCAGGTTCTGGTTTGGGCCATTGCATGGTGGCAGCATAGGCAGCAGAAAAGCTTGTTAGTGCACTGTACTAGCTGTGATAACTCGGCTCTTCACTATTACTGATGCCTACCTTTTTGACAGTGATATTAAGTCATTTTACAGGAATATTTCTATCCATAGTGGACAAAACCTTTGTGTGTTGTCATGTATTTTGCTTTCAGTGTTGTATTTGTTTCACTTGTATATTGTATTCTCATCTTGCTTTTCTGTTGCTCTGATAGTCACTTCTCTTTTGTTTGGAATAGTTCTAGAAGCCTTTGCTGTTGGTGGTGTTTTTGGTTTGTTTTGTTTTCCTATTGTCTAGCATCTGTGCAGTTTTTCTTGAGTTTGTACTCTTTCTTTGCCTGAGAATTTTTACCTGAGAAAATCTGAATACTTAACTTTCTTCTGAGATTTCTAGATACTTGGAAATCTTGGAATTCCATGGGCATAATTAGAGCAGCTCTGCTGTGGTTCAGTAATTTGCCATTGTTATTTCCCATCTTTGCATCTTTGCCTTGCACCTTCAAATCTGTGTGTAGGACTCAAACATTCTTATTATTATAACTCAATAGTTGTAATGTGTAACTAGAAAAACAGCCTCTGTGTGTTGTCAAAAATGAGTAGTGCTTATCATACTTAGCCTGAGGGCGTTATTGTGTTTTAGTCTAAAAGGAAGAATATTCTGCAATGTTGTAACATTAAATCTGGAGTGCCATAAACATTATCAAGTTATGGCACCAAGGTAAATATAGAAATATGATGGTATCATGCACAATAAACTCTGTTTCTGATACTGATGATTGTCATTTCAGGTAATAATAATAGAGCCATTTTATGACTGTTATGAGCCAATGGTAAAGATGGCGGGTGCAAAGCCTGTTTTTATTCCACTAAGATGTGTGAGTAACTTTTTAAAAATTACTAATTATATAAAGTTTCTCATCCATATTCAGTACAGTTTGATGAATATGATGCTTTTCTGTATCATTTCTTGTAATATCAAATTCCATAAAAATGAAATCGATTGCTATAGTGCAAGCCTGAGACAATGATAATCCAAAAGAGATAGAATATTTTATTAGTGTTGGAGAAGGAGCAACAATGTTTCTTATTTGCTTTAATTTGTGCATTCTGAAAGCTGATTAAAACTGCTTTCTTCAATTTTCAGTGCAAATTATGGAAGGGGAATCCACGTATCAGTGCAATTTCTCTGTCAGATGGTTTTAAAAAGATTTGGCTCCTGATCCCTGCAGTAATTCCTCCAATGACAGAATACAGTTTATTTTCCAAAATATGCTTGCTAAATAAGGACTGATCATGTAGTAGACGTATTTGCTATACATGCAAGAATTACTATTTCCTTTATTGTTAAATAGGCTTTGGGTTATTTGTCAAATTGGTACTGCTGGTATTATGCCCACAGCTTGCAAGGATTGTTCTGTATGCCAGCTGTGCCTTGTGCAACTGGCAGCCTTGCGTGGGAAGGGCTGAGGGGCTCTTTGGGCAGGACTGTTGCAGGAACAGCATGAAATCAGAACAACACAGAGTGACAAAACCGCCAGGATTGCAGTGGGAGTAGGTGAGACTGACTGTTCCTCTGGATGTCCATCTTCTAGGGATGTTTCAAATGACAGGGCACCTCCAAGCATTTTCTGTTTCACACCTTTGTTTTCTGTCTGGCCCTCTCCCAGTCATTGTAGGTGTCAGAAGGGTAGTGTGGCCATGCTCTGTGTTGTCTGTACCAACTGGCCCAAACTTCTTAACCATTTGTAATACCTCAGGGATACTTGTATTGTGTAGTATATAAACTCCAGAGACTCAGTAGTGTAGGTTTCTAACTCTTTGGTCATTTTCATTAGTTTAAGGAGGAGGAAAAGACCTTGACTCCCCAGTGGTGTGCAGTCTTTTCAGTCAAGCAAGCACACTCTTGCTCTACTGTCTGGCAAGGCTGTGCCATGTGACTGGGCTTTCTGCATTACACACTGTAATACTCAGCATGTGTGCAACAAGATCCTGGAAACCAATTCCTGCAGGGGCTTTAAGACACAGCGGCCAGGAGAGGACAGCCACCATCATAGTAGTTTACCTGTTCCTAGAACCACCTTCTCTTAGGTGAGCAGATTGGATAGGTTGTCACATATGTTATAAAAGTGTTTGAGGGTGGTAAGTTTAGCAGCTCTCTTTAGGCTGCAACATGTATTAAAGTCATCTATAAATTTATTGTGGTTTTGTTTTTCTTTTTTTTTTTTTTGGGATTTTTAGAAAAATGATGGAAACTCTGCATCTAGTGCTGATTGGGTCTTAGATCCTGCTGAACTTGCAAATAAATTTAATTCCAAAACAAAAGCAATTATTCTGAATACCCCACACAACCCGATAGGCAAGGTAAGAGTCCTGCTTTAACACCATTTTAATTTCAAAGAATGCCTTAATTACCATGTGATTAATGCATTTTCCTTTACTTTTCCTGTATCCCAGGTTTTTACCCTAGAAGAGCTCCAAGTAATAGCTGATCTCTGCATTAAACATGACACCCTGTGCATCAGTGATGAGGTGTATGAATGGCTGGTGTATAAAGGGAATAAACACATTAAAATAGGTACTGATTTTTTGTGGCATCTTAGAAGTGGTTGTGGAATGATGCTGTGAACTTGCCTCCTGAGGATAATGCTTGCTGGAAGAAGCTCATACTTCAAGCTTTGAAATTTTTCAGTGTTTAGGCTCTAAGGAGGAGACCCCCTCTCTTTTCTAAAAATTATTTTAAAGAATAATTTCCAAATAGAATTTCCAAAGCTCTTAAGTTACTTTGGAGCAGATATCCATAGAAACAAGTGGGACTCATGCTTGTAAGTCAGTTAGGATCATATGAATTTGCCATCCTTATTCAGTTACTTTGTTGGCCATGACAAGTATAGCTGCTGTTATTGTATGTGTATTAGACAGTGCTTTGCTGAAGAACTAATAGAAGGAACAGGGATTAGAACTTCCTTCTCAAAGCTTTGTAGATATAATCAATGAGGGAAATGGATAATGAGGGACACAATTATTTTTGCTCCACTAATTATAAAAACTAAAAAATAGTATAAAGGTCATTGTGGAGATAGTGCATGAGCATTGTCCGTCTGAAGGGTGGAGACAGGGTTACATACTGGACATTGAATTCAGTGAAGTCCTGCAAGTGCAGTATGAAAGCCTGTTAAATCTTCAGGTAGTGTTGCTACAGGGCTAAAGCACCATTGCAAGAACAAACTGGAAAAACAAATAATGATGCCAGGTTCCTGATCCTCTTGTTTTACTTGATCCAAGTTTCACTGAAGTTAGTGGAATCACTCCCGCTGCCTCAGAACAAGTTAACCTAGTGCAAGTTACTGAACTCCTTTGCCAGTTGCATAATGCTACAGCTGTGTATTTCTGTGAAAGTTTCTAGTCTGGTGGCCTCTGGTTAGCTCTGCTGAGATATTTGAAAAGTCCAAAAGTTCCTTCTCATATGTACAGATACTTTGTTTCTGACGGTAGCATCTTACATGAACTAGCTGTTCTGATGTACTTATTGTTGTATTGAAGGCACATTTCAGTGGTGTGCAATAGAGGCGTATAGTTAAGATTAAACAATGAAATCAAGACACTTAAGTATATATTAGACATGAAAAGACTTACCTTTTTTCCTAGCTCTGCCACTGGTTGAATGCTGAATAACTTTGCTTCTAGGCTTTAATTCCATATTTGTACAGTGACAATAAAATGCATTGGAGGGGGCTACATCATTGTGAACATTGAATCTTATGAGTAATAGAAAGAAAATTATATCTAAATGACCTTGTAATACTTGTCAGCTCAGCTGCACAGCTGCTGATCATCTAGCTGCAGTAGATTGAGTGTATTGGCCGTGCACAGGCTGTGAGTCTGTTTTGAGGGTGACCTAATTCCATGGCTGTTGTGGTTGCCTTGATAGTGATACTGTCTCGAAGACCTTCAGACATGGAATAAGGAGAACATTTTGGGTACATTAATGTGATAGCAATCTGAGTCACTGCATCCTACCAGGTTACCTAACAGTAACTAATCATGTGTCCCAGCTGCAAAGTGAAGACAGTTAGATTAAAGATTTCTACAATTAATTTTATTTCATGTACAGCTACATTGCCAGGTATGTGGGAAAGAACAGTAACTATAGGAAGTGCTGGGAAAACATACAGTGTAACTGGCTGGAAGGTAAGAACAACCAATATAAATGAGTTAAGTGATATAAATAACAGAATGCATTTATAAGTCTAAAAACACCTCTGTTTTTATGACCTGTGTTCTGAAAGTTTCTGGCAAATCTTCATGTCTCCAAAATGTGACAATACCATTCAGTTGGAGCAATTACCTATCTTTAACACCCATGTCTTAATTATATTCTTGTCTCTTAATCCATAAACTCTTGTGAGCATAAATTACTAAAAAAACCAACAACAGTCTGATTTGTTCAAAACCAGTAAAGATTCTTGGAGAAAACATGGATATTATGATATTTTAACTTCCCAGTTTTCCCACCTTGACTTTTAAGTATGTATCAGAAAGTGAAAAAAAAAAATTTTTGGCATCTAAATTCTTCTTCATCACCTGTGTTCAAACTGAACCACAGCATATATGATGCAGTAGTGAGCTTTTGTTTTATATTCAAACTGGCTTTGACACAGGGGCTTAAGAGATGGAAAGGTTCTAAACCATTTAGAAATAACATTCCTAATAAAAGTTCAGTTTGATTTCTAACCCTTGTTATTTGAAGAGGTAAAAATTTGCTCAGTATCCTATCAGGGATAGGGAAACTATAACTGTTGTCTCAAATCTACCATTTTTTAAAGGTATCATGCACCAAGCTTTGTGTAAACCAGATTTTTAAAAATAATTTATCAAAACAAATTCTTAAAATAGAAAAACTCGAGACATTGGCTAATTTTTAGTATTTGTTATCTTTTAGTAACACCACTGCCTGTAAGTATAATATATGCATGCTTTCCTCCCTTAGCTTGGTTGGTCCATTGGTCCTGAGTACCTGATTAAGCATTTGCAAGTTGTTCACCAAAATACACTATATACTTGCCCAACTCCATTACAGGTAGGTACACATGGGGCAAAGGAGATTGTTTTCTAGTGTAAAAAAGCTGTTGGCCTCATGTAATGAAACAATAATCACAACAATGAACTTTTAGTTTTCAAAATACATATTCTAGGGTGTAAGAAGAGGAAACAAATTTGACCAGCTCAGCAGATATTAAAAAAAAAACCAGTCTTGCAGATTCTCTCATCTTGTACCTTCAAACTACTTCTTGTATAAAACATGACAATCTTAATGGTTTCCTAGCAAATATAAATGAAAGTTCTGTCTACTAGTGTCTAGTATTCTATGGTACATTATTATCAAACAATTACATTTAACTTCAATTCAGATTGTAAACCCTTGTGTCCAGGATTCTGACTTCTGTATGATTTGTGCCTAGCAAAAGATTGGGTGTTTTGGGTGTTGCCACAGCACAAAGTAACAAACAGACTACAGATGTAGCTTGTGTAATTTGTGTGGTGATTTGCTTAATAAGGGCCAGGATTGAACAAAAATCCATGTGATTTCAGCAGGAAGTGGGAGTGTCTGTGAGTTTACTGAGTGTTAATGAGTACTTTGGACCTTATGTTTCCAGGAGGCTTTGGCACAAGCATTTTGGATAGACTATAAGCGCATGGATGACCCAGACTGCTATTTCTACTCCCTGTCTCGAGAGCTGGAAAGCAAGCGTGATCGGATGGCTCTGCTACTGAAAGAGGCTGGACTAAAGCCTGTCATTCCAGATGGAGGATACTTTATGATTGTTGATGTTTCCACATTAAGTCAGTATAAAGTTTATTAAAGAGCATGTGGAAAGTAAATTTGGTTAATCAGAAAATTCAGCTTTCATTTTAAACGATATTCTAATCTCATATGCACACATATGTGTGCATAACGTTGTCAGGAGTACTAACTAGGATTGAAATTTTCAGTTTCACCTTAGCTGGTAAGGTAGATTTTATGAGCTTCAGCAAAGCATTTGTCATCCTAACTTGTTGTCCATGTTTTGCAAAGCTTTGACAAGTTTTTAGAGAGGATAAAGGAGGTAGATAAATGTCCCTATTTTCAAAATGTCTATGATTTTGAAAATGCTTGAGAGCTAAGCACCTGGATAATATCCTGAGTTCATACCATTTGTATTTTCCTCTTTCTGGTCTTTTTTCTGGTTGTTTCTTTGTTTTTCCTAATCTGAAGTCACACCCTAAAGCCTCTTTGAAGCATTCTGATCTCTAAACACTGTAAAATGCTACCAAACTTTTGAAAATTCAGGCTATGATAACTTCAGAGAAAGAATTCCCACAGGGGAAGGGCTTTTTTAGTTCCACATTTTTTCACTAATTGGTCTAAATGGCATTTGTCATTCAGACAGAAGTTTTTAAATACAGAAGGATATCACAGTTTAATCATGTGTCAGGAAGTTTTAGGTACCCGAGTTTCAGAGATGAGAAAACTGCATTTTCAGGGATTGTTGCAGTCCATGCAATGAATGCACTCTTCAGTACCCTCCATAGCCCTGATCCCCCAATAGCCCAGACTTCAGGGCTTCTTGGAGTATCACAGGGCTTTCTTCCAAGGTACGTCTGCATTTGCTTTGGACGTAAAACAAGTGCTCAGATCAGAAGGGAAAGGTTCAATCTGTTTGATTGGCCTGTCAGTCTGGCCTATTCGACTTCTTACAGTATAATTTTAAAATTATATATTAAAATAAAACATATATCTTCATTCTTAAGTATTAACTGTAATAAAATGCTCTTAATGAATGCCGTCCCATAGGAGTCTAGGAAATCTCACAACATACTTGTTTTACATTTAGATGTGGATCTCTCTGATGTAGATGAGAAACAACCTTATGATTATAAATTTGTCAAATGGATGATAGCATCTAAGGTAGGATGTCTTAGTCATACTCTAGTTTTAGAAATGCTTTTCTATTGGAAGTAAGAGCAGTGCAACTGTAGTTATTAAATAATGTAGTAGAGATGTTCCATTCAAAATATTATTTGGTATTGCAGATAATGGTGTGACTAAAATATTGTAAGTATGTTGAAAATGTACACTGTAGGTTTGTGCTGCATCCCAGCACTTTTCTTTCAGCATGCTTAAGTGTTAGTTGTACAAAAGTACTTTTGAAATATTTTGCCTAAGAAAAGTAATTTGACTTTAATAAAGCCTAGCTAGTGCATACAAAACTAAACCTTCTTTTTCCCTCATGTGTTGGGAGGGAGAGTTCTAGAAACAGAATAGTAAAATGATCATGCTAGAACCAGATTTTTTATACACATTTAAATAAGCAAATGCTATTTCTCTTTTATGTTTCAGAAGCTGTCAGCAATTCCTCTTTCAGCATTCTGTGGTCCTGAGACAAAGAAACAGTTTGAAAAATACATACGTTTTTGCTTCATTAAGGTAAACTTGTGTCCTGAAAATCAATGCAGTACAGGAATCTGCAAGAGGCTGACTGTTACATTTTTCCCAGGATCTCTTGTTTTGAAAGCTTTTAGGAACATAAAATTAGTTTGATGTAAAATTCAGCAAAAAGTATCTTCAATTGTCTTTTTGCTGAGGGACATTACAACATCAGTGTAGGTGGCATGGCTAGGAGGAGCAACTGGCAGAAAACAACTGGATGGGTAGCCCTTTTAAGCTTATTGTATTGATTTTTAAAAACATTCTTGACAGTGATAACAGTGAAAATGATTGAGACAGGTAAGCAATCAATTAATGTGATACCCATAGTCCAGACCAGAGAATAACTACATAGCAGAGTGTGTGCCCCATGCCCATTCAGTGTCCAACAGCAAAAACAGTGGTCACCTTCAAATTTAGCTTGCTTGCCTGAAAATACAGAGTTTCACATGAGCTCCAAATTACAAAAGAAAGCATGTTTTTTGTGAATTGGCTGATTTTTGCCATTTGGTGAGCACTTTCTTTGCACATATTCTTCCCCCTATTAAGTCTATTCTTGAAAGGCTGAAAGACTTTGAGCACAGGTGCGTAAACTTTGATAAACCCAAAGCCCTGAGATGTTTCCCAATTGTTCTGTAACAGAGTCAGCCTAATGGAGCATGTGCAAATCCTGAACTGTTCTGTGTAAAGATCAGAGCCTTAGCCTGAAACAGTAATGAAGGGAGTTTCTCCTTGCATTACTTACTTCTGATGAGGTGTTAAGTTTGTGGTATGAACTGAGCCAGTAACAACCAGGATGAAGTTACTGGTTGTACCTGTGGCTGATAAACAGCACTAATCATTTCAAGTTAGACTGGCTGTATGACTCACCAGGCTGGAGCCAAGCTACACAATTTGGAGGGATTATGTGTAAGTAGTTCACAGCATAACATGGTTGCAAGGACATTAAAAAATCCCAACTGTACTCGCAGAGATTGGGAAAGTGTGCTAGCATGTCTCCAAACCAGAGCTGCTAAGTTGCATCATTGCATTAATGCCATGAATGTATGTAAGTATTGCTTTCATTAAATGGATTAATATGAATGCTGAGATGATATCTTTTAAATATATCTAATAAATATTTTCAAGGAATCAGCACTGAATTCTTTGTATAGTCCAGATTTGTACCTAATAACTGTCGATGAAAAACTGTCTGAAAAGATATTTACAGGATGCAACTGAAACAACCAAATACTGATTTGAGATGATATAATCATGACTGACTCTTTCCAGGAACTCCATACTTGATGTAATAGTGTTGTTTCTTGTTTTGCAGAAAGACAGCACACTAGATGCAGCTGAAGTAATCCTGAAGAACTGGAATAAACAGACAGGCTAATTTTTCTTATTAACTCTTCCATATGGTATAACTATCTAATAGTAGGGTTTTTTTAAAATTGGAAATTTAAGAAAAAAATTACTTAATACAGTAGAGAATTAATATGACATTGTAAATAACTTTTTGCTGCTACCTGCTGAGGAGTTAAAACAATGATTTACTGAAATACGTGTAATGCAAGGTTATTTTCAAGCTTTTAAAAATAAATTGCTTTTCTCTTAAAGAAGCCCCAATGGGATTAATTTCTTTTACTAAAAGAAAAGATTTATAGGATTTTGTGTAAAATAAAGAAATGATACAGGTATTTTAAAGCTTACAAGTAAAAAGGGGAGGTGTTTTTGGTATGAGATAGTATGGGAACTAGAGAGAGACTTAGAAACATCTTAGTTTGTGAAACCAAATAACCTGCAGTAGAGGAAGATTAAGACCCATGGCTCATATTGGATAATTGCAGTGACACTCTGTATACCTGCCTACCTTCTCTGTCTGCAGAAATTGCATCAGTTTAAATAAAGTGAAAAGTGCTAAGTTACATAATTACTGTTTTATTTCCCACAATAGTCATGTGTGGTGTTCTGAAAGTACTCAGTCAGCAATACAAGTATAAAAGTGGCATCTAGAATAGGGATTCTATTTACTTATGTCTACCTTGTATTTATTACATGGGTGAATCTACAAAGCAAAATATAGAAGACTTTGCTTTAGAGGCTTCTCTACAATCAGACGTACAGTGACATAATTATTTGTGTCATGCTTTTTCTTTCCATGTTACAACATTGGCAATGCCATACCAAACTTACTTCAAAGTCTTTAGGTCTAAGAGGACCATGGAGGTGGGCCTAATGCTGTTCTATGGACCTCAACTAGCTTGGTTTCTAGCACCATTGATAAAGGACTTGTTTCAAAAGAAGTCAATATGGAGAATTCCTTTCTAGCTGCCTCCTTTTTCACTTCTTTCTGCAATCTTTTAAACTGTGGATGGGTTTCCCACTATCAGAAGCAATCGAGGTAGGTGACTTTTTAAGGCTGTGTGCTATCTCCTCCATGGTCTGTCTGTGTTCTTCTCACGGGCTGTCCTGGTTTAAGATGGGATAGAGTTAATTTTATTCTCAGTACCTGGTACAGTGCTGTGTTTTGGATTTAGTATGGGAATAATGTTGATAACACACTGATGTTTTGATTGTTCCTAAGTTGCATTTATCCTAAATCAAGGACTTTTTTGTGTCTCCTGCTCTGCCAGTGAGGAGGAAAAAAGCTGTGAGGGAACATAGCTGGACAAGTGACCCGAGCTGGCCCCAGGGATATTCACACCATGGAATGTCATGGCGAGTACATCAGCTGGGGAGCTAGCGGGAAGGGGGAGCCACTCAGGGCTTCAAAATGGGGTCTGGCATCAGTCAGTGGATGGTAAGCAACTGTATTGTGCATTACTTGCTTTTCTTTTTTAAAATGAATAAATTTCTTTTCTACTGTTTTATAGCTTAGGCTTGAAAAGCAGTTGTTGCTGTTCATTCTACAGACTAATTTTGCATACGGATAAACTCTTGTGTACTGAAAGCCAGGACTCGAGTCTAGCGCTGAAGGGCTTTGTTGTTGTAAAAACCAGTTTTTGTGGTTTCTCCTCCTCTTTGGCCTGATGCTCTCTGCCAAGATGGATGGGAGGGGGAGAGACAGAAGGGGAGCTGATCACCCCATGCAGGTGTGCGGCGTGACAAGGGAAGGCCACCCAAACCAGCGGGCTTTGTGTTTGCTCCGGTCAGCCCGAGCGTGGGAGCGCGGCCCGTTTGCCGCGGGCTTCCGAGCCACAGCCGGCCCGACACCTGCTGGCCCTGCTCAGAGGCGCCGGGTTCTCCTCGTCACTCCGAGAGCCCAGCGCCAAACCACAGCAGCTGCGGCAGGAGGGAGGAACTAAACTTTTCTTCCCCTTTCTGGGTATTGGTCTCTGCTTAGTTTCAGAGCCAAGAACGTGTTGTACCCCATGTACTTTTGTGCAAACTTGGGGAAGTTTTGCTCAGGCTGGTCTTCTGTGGGAATTCACGAAACTGCTGGAGTGTGGACAAGAGCAGCTGAATCGGAGTCGCACCCCGAGGCCGGCACGGCGGGCTTTGTGCAGGCGGTCCGAGGGCTGCTGCCTGGGCCGAGGGGAAGGCTCCAGCCCGCGCCCCGCAGCCGCACAGCCCCGCCCGTGTCCGCACTGGCACCAGCGCGGGGCGGCCCCGCCGGTGCGCCCGCCCCTTCGCGGCACCCGTAGGAGCGCTC